>BJBW01001710.1:363564-471168 GCA_004320125.1 Scolopax mira | reverse complement strand
GGGGGGGGGGGGGGGGGGGGGGGCGGGGGGGGCGCCGGGGGGGGGGGGGGGGGGGGGGGGGGGGGGGCTTGGGGGGGGGGGGGGGTACACACACACGGCAGCTCCCGCGGCGGCTCCCGATGGCTCGTCCGCGGCCCCGAGAATACAAGGCTGGAGACCTGGTGTTCGCCAAAATGAAGGGGTACCCGCACTGGCCGGCCCGGGTGAGTACCGCGGCGGGGGCGCCCGGCCCCGGCCCCGCGCCGCCGCCCCCCTTGCCCTCCCCGCCGGGCGGGCAGCGGCCGGGCCGCGGTGAGCCTCCGCCGGAGGCCCTGGCCCCGGCCCCGCCGGACGGGGGGCCGCGGTGCGCGCCCACCCCGTTATTATTGTGCATCTTTTCTTTGATCTGCAGATTTCTCCCCCGGCCCCCCGGGAGGAGGAGGAGGAGGAGGAGGAGGAGGAAGAAGAAGGGAGGGAGGGGGGGGGCGAGCGCGGGCTGTACCTGGGTTGTTATCGCGGGGAGGCGGCTCGGGGAGCCGGCAGCCCTGCCTGCCTGACAACGATGCTGTTTATTATACGCCCTCCCTCGCCCCGGCCCCCCTGGCTCCCCCGTGGGGCAGAGGGTCCCCCACCTTCCCCCCGCGGCCGGCGTCTGGGGCCGGGCAGGGCAGGGCAGGGCGGCCGCCTCCCCCGGGCGCCAGCGCGGCCCAGTGCCCGGGCGGGGGTGGGGGGAACAAGGCCTCGGGCCGGGCCTGGCGACCTGTTTGGGGAAGGGGGACGGGCAGGTCTAGCGGGGAGCTTGTGGGGAGGGGGCGAGGCCTGTAGCCAGGCTGCGGCTGTCCCCAGGGCGGCGGGTGCGGGGAGAGCTCGGTGCGGAGAGGTTGGGTGAGGTGAAACGGGGCCTGGCGCTGAGGGAGGTGCGGCGGGGTCCCTGCTGGCTGCAGGCATCCCCACGGCCGCCCCTCCGGACACCGGCTCTCTGGGTGTTGGGCTTCCCGCTCGGCCGCTGGCTTTATGCTGTCTTTTACTGCTTTGACTTATCTTTCAGTCCTTTGTCATTTTATTTTTTTGTTGTTGTTTTTACACCGCCGCGATCTAACTGAGGTGGAAAGGCATCGTGGGCATTTGGCAGTCAGATAAGCGCCCCATTGTATTTGAATATCCATTTTTGGTGTCGCCACAATTACGCAGGGGAGAGGTGTCTGCGGGGGGGTCTGGTACCGTGGTGCACTCACACGGCCTGTCCCTTCCCTCCTTTTTGGTCACTGTTGTGTAAACTGGCTGTGTAACACCTAAAGACTTGAACTCATTGGTAGGCATCAACCGCCGAGAGTCTCTATTTGCTTGGCTTCTCCAGCCCCACCAGGACGGTGGGGTAGTGCTTCGTGCCATCATTTTCTAGTCAAGGAAAGTTGGTGGTCTTTATCAAGAGCGTGAAGGTAGTGCAGTGCTGTATGCAACATGCGGGAAAACATAGATGGGCAGGATCAAGATGGACTGACATTTAGCGTTGCCCTTGACAAGAGAGCCGGGGAAAGGGATGGGTGTAAGTGGAAAGGTGCCCTGAGTATAACTGAGAAAGCGGGAGGAGTGGTGTTGAACAGCAGACTCAGTACAAGGAGGGAAGGCCAACACCACAGGCTTAAGGAAAGGTTGGTGAAGAAAGAATAGGGAGAGGGTGCTAAATATCTAGAAGCATGTAAATAAGGTGGTATAGTCAGTTATTTTGGCAGAGAAGGCTAAAATTAGCATGCAAAAGGCCGAACTTAATCAACACTGGGTTGTGGTTTTGTTATTCTATCATTATGCAGGTTGGTGGATGTACTACCTCAAAAGTGGCAATTTATGTCAGCAGAACAGCATGCGCCACTGAAAATTGACTTCTTTCCTACCTCTGTCATGCTTTAATTTACTGTGAAAATTTTAATGTGAACAGTTGAGACCATTACCACGTTGAAGCATGTTAATCCCTTTCCTTTTTGAGCCTTTGTAAAACTCCCATTTGTTTACTCAGAAGCAGAACGGGGCCCTTTGTTTTAATGGCATTTTCTTTCCTTTAAAAAAATGATTATATGCTATGCAGCTGGCCATAGCCTTTGACTGTGTGTCTAAATAGGCATCTGTATGGCAATAATATCCAACAGAGTACATCTTCACTAGGAAAAAATAGGTGTGCTATTAACATAACGTACTTCCTTTGTGCAAGCTAACAGGATGTAAAGTTCAAGTGAAGACAAAGCAGTCTCTAGTTTTAACGCGGTTTAGCAAGCGGAGGTAGAAACTGCAGAGAGCCCATTGGGTAGGAAGAGCTCAGGGAACACTAGTGCTTGGTTTGAGTTCACCTGAGTGTCAAGAGGCACAGGATACAACATGTGATGCAGTTTACAAACAACTTCATGTTTGATCAGGCTGATGTCTGCCTGAACCTAACCTATTGCTCATGAAAAATACAGTTTATATGATCTTTACTAGGACTTTTCTTCATCTTGGTTGCCAAGTTTTGCCTGATGCGCACATCCTTAAGCAAAGGAAGAACCTAGTGGGGACAATAGTCTTCATTTTTCTTTCCCAGAAAGCATTATTGTATACAAATAAGAAGAAAAGAAGTATTGAGTTGAGAATGCAGCTCAGATACTCTGATTAACTGAATGCCTTTTATCCAGGGGATTCGCTTTTTTCCAGGTCCTTGAATGTTAGCTACCTACTTCTTTATTCATTATGCAATTAGTGTGTTTGATCTTTGTATTCTCATGTCAAAACTTAAGTATTTCATGCTAATATACTAGCTTAATAATATGAGTAACAATGGATGTAAATAGCAGCATTATTGCCCATACCAAATGGTGTTTTGCATCTCTGAGATGTTTGGTATGAATTTCCTGCCTAGGGACAAACTTCTTAAACTGTGTTTAATAAACCTGGGAAGTGTTAGAGCCGGACAGAAGGGCTCTGCCTGCCCTTTAATGAAACACACAGACATAACTGACCTGGCTCAGAGTCAGCTGTGTATTTTTGTGTGCATGGGTAGTGTCATACAGAGAGTCTAACTCAGATCCCAGAAGCAGTCCGGCTGTGGAAGTGCAGATCTGCACCCAGCTTGATTACTCTTGGCTCTCATTAGGTAGAATGCTTGTGGGCTCAGCCAGCTCCCCGTGGCACACCATTGCAGACACATCCAATGTAGGCAGCAATCTCTAGTCCTAGACCATTAGTCTCTACCTCCTCTCTTTGGAGCTATGCTGGTCCTGCCATCAGTGAGAAGAAGACCGGAAAGCCTGTGAGTAAAGAGAGAGAAACTGTGAAGAAAGTGGCCAGATAGTGTTGATGGGGGGGACTATTGACAAATTTTGTCTAATAGTTGATGGTGCGTTATAGCAGTCAAACTGCATTTAAAGTTTCTTTGTGGCTTGGTCTGGAATTAATTTGGAAAGGACCAAACTTGCCACACTCAGCCAAAACAGTAACAGCCAGTAAATCTTATCTTTACATATCCTGTTAAAAATAGAATTGGTGAATAAAACGATTCTTTTCCAAAGATGCTTTTAGATTCTTGGTGTCTAAAAGATGTCACTTGGGTCTTAGTACCTGGAAAGGCTGCTTTGCATTTTGGTATCATGTTCTCTTGGGCAAAGCCAAAATTTCCTATAACTTAACTGGAGGACAGTGAATATGTTTAAGGTTTAAGCCCCAAGAATTGTACTGAAGCTGAAGTAATAACAGTAGATAAAATACCGGTAGCAGTTTGGTTTAACATAGTTCTTGTGTTAGCCTGTGATGTCAGTTGTCTTCATATGCTTATCAAAAATGTTGACTAAATGCCAACTGGCCAGGTCATCAGGTGCTGTAATCCAACAAATAAGCAATTGTGTATCCAGGAGGCATGCAAAATAGAGGGAAGGTGCAGTTGTGGTTAAAATATAGGAAATAAGGATTACATTCATTCTACATTTCATGAGTGGTCTTTGCCTTTGCAGAACTGTGTCTTAGTTCCATGTTTATAAAAGAAAGTCAACAACACTTTTCTCTTTAAAAAGGTGTTGTGGAGACAAAATCTCTAGGGTTTATGAGTTGCTTGGCTCCTGCCATGATAGGAGCATCTCTTACGGTATCTTTCTTCAGATCCCCTAGTTTATCTAGGGTAGATGTCCTCGTTTATTGAGAAATTGAATAGTCACTCAGATGAGATAAAAGGGTAAAACTAGTGGTAGATTCAGAAAGATCAATAATGGTGTTTGTTTTATGAGTGACCCTGAAGAAACAATAAGCACTTAGTTGCTGAAATTAGCTGCTGATTTAAAAATAGGAAGGAAGCTGTTAATGCAACTGTAGAGAGCGGAGGAAAAAGTCTGAAATGACCTCAATAAAATAAGACCGTGCCCAAGTAAATGGCTAATGCCATTATTGAACAGAAATCTAGGATCATACAGCCGGGGAGACAAGAACTAGATTTGGGTAAACACAAATAGTTTGTGTGGAGATGGTAAAGTTGATTTGGGACAATGCAAAAGTGATCCAAGCAGGTAAGACAATGTATTTTTGTGTAAAACACATGGAGAGCTATTTGGAACATTTTGTGTTGTTGGGAGAACCCAGCCTTTAGAGTGACGGTGTCACACTGAGTATTATGAAGCTGTAGTTACTGTCTTGTGAAGGTGAATTTCCTAATTTCTGGACTTCTGTTTGTCTTGTCCAGTTCCTTTGTTCCTACTCTGAATTAACACCTACTTGAACTCTAGCTTTGTTAGTTAGCTGACAATCCTTACATGTGAATATTACTATTAAAAAGCATCTGCCAGTAGCAATGGCAAAATGGTGTTTGGGGCACTTTAATGAATTAGTGTTGCCAGTGGGTATGAAATTTTCAGTATATTGCTTAGAGTAATACACAGTAAATGCTGTCATTTTAATGGGAACTAATGTCTGTGTCGGGTTGAGGATCATAAAGGTGAGGATTACATGATAATTTTTAGCAGAGTGTGTTTTTTCAGTATTGTTGACCATGTCCCCCATCCAGCAAGGCACCTTAAAGTCCGAACTAAAGTAAGCCAAGGGAAGGGCTTAAAGGTAAGCTTATGCTTAAAGACTTTGTAAGGCTAGAGCCTAAACAGATAAGGGTAATAACACTATAGTATTATAATGTAATATAATATTAGAGACTATTAAAAGAAACTACTAATACAGAGTGACAGAATTCCAGAAGACTTTCGGTATCAGTTAAAAAAATTAAAAATCTATAGCTTGGACATCCCTATGCAGGCATTTTAGTAGATAAACCTCTCTCTTCCAGTTCAGTGAAGCCACTGGGCTGGCTGCAGTGAAGCTCTCAGGGCATGACCAGGGCCCATGTTTTGACATAGTTTGGTAAAATATAAGGTACTTAAGCAGGAACAACTTTGGTCAGTCACGACTGCAAGTATGGCAGCTTGGAAAAGTCAAACTCTCAAACACATCATAGAAGAAGGATTCTACATTTTAAGCGTTTGATATTTAAAGCAGACCATTTGTTTTCTTATTAGTATAAGGATAAGGGAAGGTAGGTTTTCCCTGGCAGAGTTTATCTTTTTTGGCAAAGAACGACAGACAAAAATCAGATTAGATCCAGAAAACTTCAAAGAAAGAGTCCATCAGAAATAGACAACAGATCTTTCTGTATGTTTTTCTGCCAAAACCCAATCTGCAGTCTTTTAAGCTTTTCTCCTTGGCCATTTGGGACCTGTCCAGTCCTTCACCATGTGCTTTTCTTCTTTTTCCTCTTTTGGTTGATCTGGTTTATGACCTCACTTTTGCTGTGTTACTAAATATGAGTCTCCTGTGACTTCTCCTTTACCAACTCAGAGCTTCTTCCGTCTCTCTTCCTCTTTAATTATGTACCTCACTCATACATCACTCCTTGGAGATCTGCAGCCAATTTTTCATGGTAGGTCTCTGTTCCTTTCCAAGATGAGGCATGATTTGCTGATCACTGCAAAGGTCTGTCTTAATGAAGGAACTAACGGTGGGGTCATTGCTTCTTCAGGCAGCACCCCCATGACTTCTGCATCTAAAGAGAGCGCATTTAAGGCAGCGAGTTCTTTATGGAATTGTTTTTTACTTTCTCAACCTTCTGCACCAGGCTGACACATGTTGCTTAGATAGCATTTAAACTTTTATTTGCAGATATCTGGTCATATACAGAGTAGGTGTGAGTGCCTTTTCAGTGACTTCATCAGCTCATTGAGTACTGTTTCCTTTATTTCCTAAAACAAAAATAACAAGGAGTGAAGTGTGAATTCTCCTAGTGTTCTGAAGGTGGGAAATCTCAGCAGCTGATAGTTTTTCTCTGTGCTTCTCCATTCTGCTTTAAGTGTGACTTAAAAACAGATTTCATCTGAGGATTGTAGCATGAAATGGAGTAATTTTTATACATGAAGTTGAACCATAGCTTACAGTTGCTTTTGATTGGCAAATGCATCATTTTGGGGCCAGGATGATCTGTGTTTGTTGTTAGCACAGATTTGGGAAACTTCTTTAAAATTCAGTTCCTTAAATCTTTCTCTGTTTTAATTAGTTTAAATAACTAGCCCCAAATGTGCAAGTCTGATCTTTTTGTGTAAACCACAATAGATGACTATTTTTTCTCCTGCAGCGTCATGTTTTTAAGTCCAAATGAAGCTAACCCAGAATAAAGACAGTTGTCTCGGAAATTCTGAGGCAATAAGCAGTTAAAGTTTTTTATACCCATACTGTGCAGGCTTTTTGTTAGATATTTTGCCTTGTTCTTTTGAAGCCACTGAATAATTTTCATCAACTAATCTCATGGAAATCATTGGATATATGTTTTGTTTGAAGGAAGAGTGCCCCTTTCAGTGAAATCTGTAGCCTGTCAAGTCAATCTCTATGTTCTTACTGAAAAAAGATATGAGAAATGTTAGTTTCCATTACGTTAATTGACAGACCTCTTCTTTTTATTATTGTGTAAAGAACCTTTTAGGACCCCCAGCTGGAATGAATTTTTTGTAAGTGTAGACAGCAAAACGGAGGCCGAGTTTTCAGTCTTAACTCTTAATTTCCTGATTTCCCCATCATAATAATGCATTAACGAGTCTTCCTGCATTTAAGGTAATAAAAGTCTTGTAGGCAAGTGATTGCTGACAGTAAGTATATACAATTGTCATTTGAGGATAGATGAAAGGATTTCCTGATAACTGGAAAAGCGATGACAGTGTAGAGAGCTTGGACATTTTAACCGTTGGAAATGGTGTTGTCTGAGCAGTAAAGACCTTTCCACTGTGTGCTTGAGAGGCATAAGGGAGAACGAGTCTGCCTGAGGCCTCTCAGTAATACTGTAATTCGAGTGATAAATATAGCAACAAACACTGGAAAGTAGCCTGTGTGGAGCAGGCAGGAAGAGGTTGTGGAGGCAGCTTTTTAGAGGTGTTGGCAGTTAGCTGAACATCAGTACTTTGCTCTAGCTTTGGTGTCTTGGTCCTTTTCAGGTCTTCCCCCTGTGACACCTGTATCTGATCTCTGTGTATCACAGACACATACCTATTCTGTGCACAGATTGACACACCCCCATAGTAAAGGTATTAAAACATAGGTGTAGCTCATGTGGAAGCACATCACTTGACTCTGGACTCCAATAGAGGCAGCATCAACAGAGAAGGGCCCAGTAGTTTGGCTGAAGCACAATAGGAGTAAATAAAATAAACAGTTGTTTGAAAGATTCCAAGAAATATTTGGCACACAAGTGAGTATCATGAGATAAGTTATAAAACTTAAAGAAGGAGACAGATCTTTGCTTCCTCCTCTTGGTAAGCTTTCTGCATTACTTGCTTTGCACATTTGAGGTTGTTTCATTCATTTGTGTAACAGCCAGTTCTAAGCCTGATAGAGAAATTGGAAATAAACTGTGGATTCGTTTCCAGTTTTCCTTTCTTCTACTCAGACTATTTGACATTAATGACAGTCTTGATATAACCTACTTTTACCTAAGGGCTATGAGACCTGTCTTTGGGATTTTTTTTTTGTCTGTTTATATTAATTTTTTGCTCTAGAAAACAAAAGTAAGGTAAGAAATTGGAGTAAATGTTACTGTATCTTAACAAAACAACGAACTTCCCGTGTTATGATGTAGTTCCTCTCACTCTGTTCTGAAGTTCCCCATCCTTCAAATGGTCTCATGTCAACCCAAATATTTTCATTGGCATCATTGCTGCTCTGAAAAGACACATCATGTTCTTGAATTTCAGAAGGATTCAATCTCTGTCTCCTGGTCTTTTGTAAAGCTCTGCTGAAATCTGAAAATGCCTTCAGAGTCAACATAAAGGGAGGAGGTGACATTGTCCTGTGCTCTGGGTAGCACAAAGCCCAATGTTAGAAGGGACAGGTGTCCATAGACTTTGGTCTCTGCCTTAGAAAAGTACATTTAAATCTCTTCCAGTTTTCCATTAGCAGATTGAAAAGATAATTAACATACATCTGTAGCCCCAAAAATGCAAACTGGAAACAACTGTTTATTTTGCCTTGCAGCAGTGTGTAAAAAACCTAGAGAGAGGCTGTTTGCCAGCTCTAGTTTGTCTGCTTGAATAGAAGACATCAAGTAACAAAAGAGAAAAAACAGGGCAAGGAATATCATACACCAAATAATTTCTTTAAGACCATCAGATAATAAAGCATCCTACGTACAGCAGAGCAAGCAGGGCCAGGGAGGAAGGGAAAAGTTCCAGACTGTAGGGACCTTGCAGGTATCACAGGATGTCGACTAGGAAACAGTGTGTCAGCCTGTAAAGTCAGTAACTTTGTACTCCTTGGGCTTGGAAAGCACCTACCCGTGAGGTATTGATAGCCCAGAAAGTAAAATCACACCGAGGCAGGCAGTAGAAGAAAGCTCAAGACACAATTGCACAATAATGCAAACCATTTCTGGGAATCAATCCCATATCAGACTGGATTACTAAATGTACTGAATATAAGTACATATTGAAACTTAATAATAACATCGGGAGTGACCTTACGGAGATACGTAGCATCAGTCTGGAGCTGCAATCCAGGTGGGAAAAGCAGGAAGGTACTGATAGAGGAGCAAATGCTATTGTTGCAAAGAACAATGCTGCAATTACTGACCTTTCCTCAATATGTTTATGCATTTTGCATAGAATGTCATTGGATATAAGCAGCTCTTTGCTGGTTTTTCTTCAGCTCCACAAATCTTATGTTTAACAGTGTTCAAGCCTCCATGAACACAAGGGTCAAGGGTCTTGTGAATCCCTTCTTTTAATTCCTGGAGGATGGGGTACCTTCCTCAGATGGAATCTCCTCCATCTGAAGAAAATAAGAATCCAGGTTTGTGTTCCTGGCTGTTACCTTAGTCCCTAACCTATTGTTTGGTAACTAGGGGGCAGTTTCTCCAGCTCTTCTTCCAGTATCCTTTTGGAAAACTTTAGATGTAGGGCACTTAAAGTTCACCTTTGCTATGGCTCGTATCAGTGCCTTCCTGATGCAGCAGCTGTGGGGATGACGGGAAGGGAGGAAAGCCCTGGTGGTGTGGCATTTAGACTGGCATGTGACGTGACTGCCCATCCTGACAAAGCAGCATAAGATGATGCCAGAAAGCAGATGACCGTGCCTTGAAAGGGGTTTGTGTCCTTCCTTCTTTCAAGGAGTTTTGCCTTTCTCTTTTCTGCTGCTCGTGCAGAGACCACCCAAGCACAAGGGTGAGGGGGCTCCAGAGCCAGCAGGCATGGAGGGACGTGATTTGGAGCCCATAGCAGAAGTGAGGTTATCCATGCATGACCTTCCTTCCTTGGGATATAATTTATTATTCGTCACTGTATGTAAATCAAGCCACCCTCGGGCCCCTTTGATTGCTTTTTGGTGTGTGCATTGACATAAATATCCGCGTATTTTTCTTTTGCTTCCTTCAGCCTGTTGCCAGCCTGTACGGTGATGTTCTGCACAGGGACAGAATGATTTCCCTGGGTGAGGTTGCACCACGTGAGGGTTGTCGCCAGAGAGCTGGCAGGCTCTGTGTTTGCATATGGGGATTTCTGCATATTGCCTTGACCTTTGCAGCACATTGGGTGTTCAAATGTAACTTGTGGTCCACTATTGGCTTCCTCTAGTATTGCTGCTTCCAGCTTTCCCTCTCTTATGTTGCCAATCCTTTTTCCCAGATGTGTTAGCTTTTTCCTTTTGCAAACTAAATTTTGGGTTACTTACAGCTCATATTTCTCACAGACCCAGGACTCTGTGAGTCAGTTGTCAGATTGGTTTTACCATCACTGTGTGTTTACACATACATACATATGAGCGTAAGAGACTATCGTTGTCTTAATATTTGCAAAGGTTCCCAGCTTGCTATCCCAGATGTCTCTTCCAGAACGTGGAAGAAGGTGTTAAGTGAGGTACATCCTGGCAAGGAATATGCCTAAGCATGGCATCTCATGCCAGGCACTGCGCCCTACTGTAGTGGCATCTTTTGTCATCTTTTTCTTCAACTAATTAGTTGCTAGTTGGTTTTCAGCCCAGATGTCACTGTTTCCATCTGAGCTAGTGTAAATTTGTATTTCTGTAAGGATTTCATCAGACGCTATTATCTGGCATCCAATTAGGTAGCGTTCATTCAGGATTAATCACATGTGGAAGTGTTTGTGGAATAGAGGTTCCTGTGTTCTTAGCAGCGTACTGTTGCCACTGTGTTTCATTATCCTCCAGCAGGCGTTGGGCAGGGTTTGGGCATTCCATGTGTTCTAGGAGAAGCCCTGCACAGCTCCTCTGAGGGCTGGAGTGTTGCTGTCCTGGTTGTTAGGGAGCAACAGCGGGAAGATGATACCTATCCCATTAGGTTACTCTCCCAAGACCATGTCCCAAAGGCAGTGAATGAGTTTGAGTGCATAAATATTCCTTGATTTCAATAAAACTGCTTACATGTGTGCTGCCGTGCCTGCAGAAACATAAAGTAGGAAGGAGGACCACAGCCTAAGGGAGAAAGCAGGCGTTCATCTTAAAAAAGAAAAAAATAGAAGATGACATTCCTTACTGCAATGCTTCTCCAAATACCAGGGCTTTTGAAAGATATTAGTGGTGCAGCAAACTCAACAGATAATTCTTTTCATATGGTGTCTGTATCAGGTGACTCACATATGTTCACATTTTCAGGTACCCCTTTTTACTGCTTTTTATTGGTTCTTTTTCAAAATCTTCCTCTTAGGCAAACTTTTTTTTTTTTTTTATCACAGTCAGTATTTCTATCACATCTTTTAGAAGAAGGTAGTGTAAAGATATTAAGCCTTGTGGTTACAATTTTGATGTTTGCAATGATATAGCACCAGTAATAAGCTTGTTCTACCTGTTAATATTTTGTTTTCTCTGCATTTATTTGAGACACTGTCCTTTGGAGATTTTGATTGTTATTAAGGGAGGGGGTCAGTTTTCTGAGCAGGTTTTTTGAATTGGTACTTCTGGTAAAACGACAAGAATTCTTTGTTAAAAGATGAAAACAGATTAGAGAAGACGCATTTGTCAAGCAGGGCTCTTCAGCATTAAAATGTTGTGAATGTTTTCTCCTTATCTTTTGGAAGATGTTTTATGCCGTCTTCTGCCTTACAAATGAATGGATTCACCTGCGTTTATAATTGCCATGTTATTGTGCTGGATGGGATCTGATCATACAAACACAATGGCTTTGTTTATGCTGCCAAACTGTATGCCCAGCTGTGCTTGCAGGATCAAGCCTCTAGCTGTTATATTTCTAGAAGCCCATAATAATAAAGATTTTAGTGGCAATATGTTAAGAAGAAATACCAGCTTCTTTAGCAGATGTGGGAGCAAGGGGAAAAATTTTTTAATGAGAAGCTTATACATTTTTTCTGAAAGATTTGCTGCTAGATGAAGGTGCTAGTTTACTGGTTTGTCAGATGTCAGCAATACAGTTGACCTGGTATAATAACAGGGGCGTCAGGGGCATCTCCCAGGCAGATTTATTGCAAAGGATGGCCATCCTGAACGCTGCATGAGAGACTGAATTGGGGATCTGGAGGACTAAAAGCAGTGTGAGCTAAAACACCTTGGTTGTGGAGCGTGGTTTGGACATGTAGGTGGCATTTCAAATTAAAATTTTGAATACTGACTGAAAGGCTTTTTTGTGGATTTTGCTGATTTGTATGAGGTGCATGTAAACAGCGTATCTGGATCCCAGGATAAATTGGTATGTACAGTGTTCCCTAATGGCCTTCCTAGTTCCAGATATGTGTCTCACGAACCAAGTTCTCTTCTATGTTTAATTGCCTTTTTCCAGTTACTTGCACAATATGAGTCATAATAATATGCTGTTTCTTTACAGCTGCTTTTTAAAACAAAATGGTAACCTGATTTAAAACATGGGTTTTTTTTACTGAGGTGCCAAGGGAGAGTGCTGAGCTCTCCCATGCTTAGTATGGATGCCATTCCCAATTCAGAGTGTTCTAAAAGTTTAATATTAATGTATGCGGGAAAACAGCTATTACACTTCCACACATGTAATTTGTCCCTTGACAGTCTGTATCCTTTTAAAATCATCATTCCTTTAAAATTAACCTTCTGATTGCCCTTCCAAGTCCAGTATAGAAATGAGAGAGAGCAGTTGCCAGAAGCCCTTGGTGTTGTTTGGAGAAGGAAAGTTAGAGAAAATCAGAGACTTTTGGAAAAAAGCAGATTCTGGAGTAAACTTTGTGACTTTTGTAACGTAACTGCAGCTGAGTCACTAGGTTTTGTAGATAACTGGTGTTCATGGAAACACCATATTCTGAGAGGATATTTGGAAGTAACATAAGATTCTTACACATACCTCATACACAAATTCAAGTTAACTTACTGGATAGAAAGAAAGAATGTTACAAAGTACCTCTTAATCCTACAAGTGTATAAACATAGAGGCAACTTGAAGCCGATGATTAATCCACCGAAATTAAAAGGGAGGACTCACATGCTCAAAACTCATATTTAGTGTTTGTGGTGTAGAATATATCTTATAAAATAACAGGCGTGCCACCTTAGCAAGTCTGGTCACTTCCATATTGATATATTCAATTTGTCTCTGATATTAATGCCACTTACAGCTCTAAAAATACATCCTTTTTTCTTACCATATTTTTATTATTTCATTCAAGAAATTTTTTTCTAACATGGTTTAATAATTAGAATTTAAGGTCATAGGTCTGCATGTATATAATGGAGTGCTTTGAATAGTTTTATATAAAGAGTTTCATTCCTGTAAGCTGTTGCTTAAGATTTTTGTTTGTTTGTTTGTTTTTTAAAGGAAAATGTTCGTTTTGAGAAATAAGGGTGTTAATCTTTTAGGAACTATCTAAATATAAGCAACATTACATTTTTTTGTCAAAACTAAATGAAAACTCTCATTCTGAGGTTTTGGAAGCAGAAAAACAGGCAGGTGGGGAGGAGTATGACTTGGCTTGGAAAAACTAGTTCCTGAATCTCTTTAGGCAGACAGATTAAAATTCCTAAGAGTTTAACCTAGACTGAGGGACTTTGCAAAGAAAGTATTTGACACCATAATGACAGCTCCTGGAAATCTGAGCAGAGATTAAAAACAAACCCAGTAAAAATACCAAAGTTGGGTCCAAGTGCTGCACAGAGACCACTGTGACTCCACAAATCTCTTTTTCTTCCATGGTTTTAGTGACAGAGTTGACACGGGCAAAAGTTCCATCTTAGCAAAATAGTCTGCTGGTTTAATAGGTTGTTTTGTACCAAAGATGGTGGTGAAGGCTGCGGGAGTAATGGAAACAATTACTTACAGGCTCTTGTTAGGTTTATGGTGGCCCTTGGCTTTCTACAAACACTGAGCTCTTCTGCAGGTACGGGTTTGCAGAGGAAAAAGGAAAACCTGCCTTTGAAAAATTATCGCAAATCACTCCATTTCCTTGGCTTTGCAATTAGATTTCATGGCTTCTTACCCCCCCGGATGTTGTTGATGTACCTGCTGTTTGCATCACTGCAAAATAATTGGTCTGTGTGCCAACTGGTGATGCTTGGTGATTATACGTATCCCATAGCCCCAAAATCCAGACTGAGGCCTGTCCCCTGCTGCAGAGTCCCAGTCCACCATCTTCACATGAGCACGCCAAGTGCTGTGATTTGGTGTTCTGAGCATGCCTGGCCTTCTGCAGTCCCCAGCACCAGGATGGAGTGTCTCTTCAGGGACCACCACCATACTCGATGCCTACAGAAGATCCCTGTTCCTCTGACTCCTGCTCTGTGTCCACAGCTCAGCTGGTGCAGGCTGCCCAGCCCCACATAAAGGCGGGTAGATAGTAGATGGTACCACGAAACAGAAGTTTTGTCTTATGAAGTAGTTGGCTCAAATCCTGCAAATAGGTATTTTGGTGAGAACACGTTCACTCAGGTGTTTAGGACTTAAATATTTAAGTCTTTATGGTCTGTGGGTCCACAGAGAGTAACATAATGAAGCCAACTACCTGCTTAGCTGTGTCTTCATTCCCTCTGGAGTCAGGACACTCATGTAGTCTCAGCTCTGCTGCTGCACCCAAACCTCAGAGGGTTTCAGGAGACTAAAAATGTTCTGTGGTTTTAAGGAACAAAGATTTCGTGTTCTTTTTTGATGCAGGCACTTGTTCAGCAACAAGGAGTGTTTCGGTCCCCTGATATTATATTCCTTAGCTGCAGCTGTTGGTAACAAAACAGGTCACAGAAGAGACGAGCAGGAAGGTTTTCTGTACCCAAAGGCCCAGATGATGGTTGCAACCTCCAGAGTGTCAAGCTTGAATCCTCCCTAGCAGGAGCCTGCGGGCTGCAGCAAGTGAAGCAGATTGTTCCCTTCTTTGTCTCTACTGTGTTTGTGTTCACCCTGATGCAAACTGGAGGCTTGTATTCTGCGACCTGCAGTCTCCATCGATCACATTTCCTTACTCAAAACAATTTTAGCTGCAAGCTGTAGTGTCAACAGGGTTTTGTGTACTTTGTGGGAGGCTGGACCAAATATTGCACAGGGATGCTTGGTATTCTTTAGCCTGGCAATATTGTGACAATCCCATTTTTTAAACTGACTTTTTGAGCAAGTAAATTACATTGGAAAAGTTAATAGTAAGTTAAGCTAGCCAAGTCTTGGAGACTGCAATCTTTCAGAAATTTGCTTACCTTTTGGCTTTAAGTGTGCCCAAATGAGCATAAGGACTAGCAACACTTCTTTTAATAAAAGCTTGAGCATTGGAATATGGGCTTTGGATATGTAGAACAGATGAGCTTCGAGTATAAAATTTGGTTGTGTGTGTTTGACCAAATGTCAACGCTCTAGGCAGGCTGCATCTGATTGAAAAGGTTTTGATCAAGTTGACTGGCCACAGAATCCTATGTCATGAATACAATATTTTTCCTTAAAAACAAGCAAAATCAATGAAATAGTAAAATTCTAGTGTAAATATCGGAAGGCCGAAAATATTCCTCATTCTACTGAGTTCTGACATCCATCCATTCTTTCTAGCAGATGTGATATGGAAGGTGGTAGGGTTTGTCTGAGCACTTTGGGGTGGACTATTTGTAGTAAGATGATAAAGTAGAATAACCAGATTTTGTCATCACTGCTTTCATTTGGTGTTAGTGGGCTCACTATGGTTTGCTCAGGTGGATGTACTTTGCAAACAATATTTTGGTATCTGAGGAATAATTCAGACAAAGGACAACCAAAGCTTCACTGTGCTTATAGGGAAGAAAAGTAACCACAAAATGCCTACAGAGCTGGCAATATTTATTGAAAATTAACAACCTTTCCCCACCCAGCCACAAATAAAAAGTACTTTTATGAGCCATGAAACTTAAGAAGTTTATTTTTCTCTGGCTTGCCTGAGATTCCCTGTTTGATATTTTGGTTGAGCCTGCATTGCAAGCTCGCTCTCAGCATATGGGCTACTTCTCAGTCCATCTTCTGATGGACAGCTTATTTATCACAAAACATGGGGAAACTTAATATCTCTTTGGCCTTTCTCCTTTCATCTGGTTTGATAAAACTTTCTGATCTGTCCCTGAGATACTGCAAATAAGAGTTGGACTGAAAATAGTGTGATCACATCCTTTCCTTTCCTTAGGGAACAGACTGGGGGAAGAAAAACCCTAGTGGTAGCACCATTGTTTCTCTCCCAGTGTCAGGAGAAAATGGGGTATTTTTGCAGCAGTCTGTCTGACTTTGGAGTGTGCTCCCTGGGAGGATTACAGTTTGGTAACCTGAAATCTGCCTCTGACAGAAGGAAATACTGGAAGTATTTGTTATTTGTAATACCTAGCATTTTAGCATGGACTTGAGGTCCTTTAAAAGGAGACAGTACCATAGCCCTGATCTGTGAGGCTGAAGAAGATGCAGTGATGTGGCCAAGGTCATCCCAAAGGCCGGTAGCAGAGAGAGGACTGATCTTTGTATCCCCCGAGTCTCCAACTCTGACAGTCTTCTGTCCACCAGCCACAAAAGCTCACAGAGGACTTGAATCACATGAATAGATCTGTTATCTACAAAGTCATGCATATAGATACCAGTCACGCAGAACTAAGCTTTGGCCCCATTTTCATATTGAAGATTAAAGCAGCTCTGCAGAAAGTGTATTTCAGCTTTCTGTCTTAAAAATATGCTGCTAATTAGGGATGTAAAGGGGCTGAACTGAGCTGCAAGACTGCTGATCTTTCCTAGTGAGACATTGCCTGCCAGCATTGTTTGGACTCCAACTAACCTTTCATTGTCTTCTATCTCATCGAGGTCCTGAGCATGCACAGAAAAAAAAGGAGGATTGATGTCTTTATATTGTCATTTCTGGCTGTCTGCAGGATACCCTTCAGACATTTTCAGCAGTGCTCAAAAGTATGCTCTACTGTTTTTAATCTTGTTTTGCTTTTTGTTTTTGCTGGTGGCACTCTTCCATGCCCAGAGACTTTTTTAATTTTTACTTTTGTAGCTGTGCAATTCTACCTTATTAAGTTGGATTCCGCTTCTGGTCTCACCCTTCACAGGGTTATCTTTTTTAATGGGTGAAAAAGTGCATATGCCAGCATTCCACACTAGGACTTCTAATATGTGATGTACATCAGGGAAGTTGTGCTCTGCTTCAAATATCGTACAGTCCTGATAAATGAGAGAAAAATGCTGCAGTCTCCAATCAGCTTTAGTTGAATTGCTGTTCAATTTAAGTAATACAGAATTTGACTCACAGTTTTTAGCTTGGAGGAGATTGGATTTAATTTTTTATACATTTTAAGATCTTCTGGGAAAAAAATAATATTTTACTTTTTACAGAACAGTATTTTAAATAATGGTTTATAAAAGATACTGCCATACTGCTGACTCCCAGTAGCATTAGCTATTAAAAAGCATATTAAATCCATCTGAATGAACCATTGTAGAAAAGCAAAATATCCTATTTTAGTAATGGGTTTTGAAGAGTATTGCTTTTATCCATCTAGAGTTTTGCTAATAAGCTAACTGCAAAAGATCAAGCTGCTTGCATGTGTTGGGCAATAATAAGCAACTCAAACCACTTTCCAGCAAAAATACTATAGACCTTTGCTCGACTGCTGTGCAGTGACTCCAGGGATTTCAGTGGGAGATACTGATCTCTGCAATGCTTCTGTGTGCTTTTGCCAATCAAAGGCATTTATAGTATGTCAAAACAATCAGTGATTACTGCTCTGCAGTTTTAATTCCCTCATTTTGCAACATAAAAAGGATTTGTTCTGCGGGTTTCAATGGCCACACAAGCATCTCTGCATGCTGAAGTAAAGCTTTCTTGTCTGTACGTGTGGACCTGATAGGTATTTTTGCATAATACCGGGTTTTTTTGCAGTGTAAAAATTCTGTTGGAACGTAGTGGAACAGGGTCTGCTCCAAAAGCCACCCTGACAGCCTGGAATTCCTGCTTCTGAACAGCAGCTTATCCACAGCACAGAGATTTTGTGACAGCCATACAAGATGACACCTGCTGTCCCTCCAAGTGGAAGAAGATGCATCTGGGATGCCCTTCCGCCTTGATGGGCAGAACTGCCCCTTTCTTGACGGCTGCAATAACGTAAATCTCCACAGAAAGCTGCTTTGCATAGTGAAGCAGCGAGACAAAGCTTGCCATTTTCTCTCTGTGTCGGAGAGACATGTTTCCCATTTTGCAGGGAATGTAGAGCTCTGCGGAGCAGAACACCCAGGAGGGGGTGCAGCTTCCTCTGGTTCTGCACCAGCCCTCCCAGGGAGCTCCTCCGCCTGCCTGGAATATGCCACGTTATCCCACAGGCAGGCGTGGGGATGATTTGTGCTTCTGGGAGCCACTGTTGTTCTCAGAGGGCAGCTCGGGGCTGTCCTCCTCGCAGGGCTGTGGCTCCGCAGCTCCAGTCCAACCCAGCCAGCCATTGCCTGCTCCCCAGGGTCCCTAACCTCACGGCAGCTGGGAAGAAGATGCTGCAGCGTGAGTTCTGCCAAACCCAGCCTGTGAGAACCAGTTGGAAATACTACCTGAGCAGTCAGCAATTACTCAGCGTCACTGAGAGCAAAATATTCGGGCTGCATATACATCCCAGCCTGCAAACGCCAATGTAAGGAGGCAGATTTCTTGCTTGCACACCGGTAGACCCTAGCAACACCATCTGATAAAGCCCTGCTCTGCTTTGAGAGGTCCAGGCTGAATTTTCTGTTCTGTGTTCCTGACCCTAGAAGCCTGGCATTTGTTTACCCAAAAAAAAAGCACAGTTACGTCTTTAAAGCTCTGCTGCTTGGTTGGCAAACAAATGCTGGGAAGTGTGGCTCTGCTGAGGTTGTACAAAAAGAAAGCAATTGTTATTCATTAAGCAGATGACAGCAATGGGAGCAAAGGGGATAAAACTCGAAATCTGAAACCACCTGCTTTAATTTTAGCCATAATTGAAGCAGCTGCCCATGATGTTGCTGATGCACGTATCAGATGTGCACGCCATGCGCTGGTCTCGCCGGTTCCTGTGGCAGCAAAGCCGCAGCCCCCGGTCTGCTCTGGGATGGAGCTCCTCTTGGATTGCAGGTTACAACGGGCACTTTAGGATCTGTTTGTTTCCTTCCAGAAGCAAAACGCAATCGCAGTCTGGCTCTCTGTTAGACAGATGCTTTAGTCATTAGTGAGGTTTCTGTGACTACAACACTGTGTCCTAGCATGGGTGCACTTATCTCTTTTGTTCCCGATTCGAAGCAGTGATGCTTTTCTTGCTCTTGTGCTCACGCGCTCGCTCTCTCCACCTCCCTCTCTCTCTGTCTTTGATCTTGCTGATATGGGGAAAAATATCAGATCCAAATCTTCAGCGTATTTAACCAAAACATCTTCTAGGATGGGAATAAATTGTGACTGAGTGCAGCAGCTGGGGGCTGCAGTATGGTTGCTTGTACTGCTTGCTTTCTGTTACTACACAATAGCAGCAAGCGTCAAGGAGTGCTGGGGCTGTTCTGCAGCTAAATAAGCACTGAAGAGCTCAGCCGTAACAGGGGGCTACAGTGGTTTTGCTGGGAATGGGTGGACTGTGCAAAGCTCTCCTCTTGTGTCTCTAATGCAGGATTCATGTGAAACATGTAAAAATGGAACGGATCTTTCCTAATGGCAGAGGGTCTCATCCTTCGCTAAATTCCCTGGAGGTTTTGCCGTGGAGTTAAATGGCTGTAAGATAGCAGTGTCTCTTCCTATTCAGCCTCATTACAGTACTAGCGACATAAGGCTGAGAGCTGGGGAGCTCACAGCAAAATCAGTGAAGGCAGGAAAAGTCTTGACCTCAGCTGCACAGTGAAATGTTGGAGTGGGAGCGCTAACGGTATCCTTGAGCTGTTTAGTGCAGATTTATACTGCATGTGTTTGTATGTCTATGCCAACTTTCAAAAGCTATGAAAAGCTTTTTTTATGGTTTCCTGTGATGATACATAGTCAGGGGGGATACTCGGATGAATAAAGAAATATGCCACGAAATGGGGAGCAGGTGAGCTGCGTGACAGATGTGTGTGCTGTCCTTTGTTGATTTGGTGCCTCTCCTTAGCTGACAGTATAAAGTGCTGGGAATACGACACGAAGCTTAACACCACTTGGGATGGTGCTTAGGAGAAGATCCTCACTGCTTAGGAGCATAGCACGTCGTGTGATGTAAGATCCCCATTCCCTTCTGATCAGCCTTCCCTACTAAGCATGTCTTCATTCCTCCGCTTTACTGATCATTTACAGCTGTTTGCTTTATTTCATGAGAAATTCTTAAAGGGCTGAGGCATTAACTGGACTGCTCTGTTCTGTGATGCAGCCCAGAGCTGGCGCCGCGTTTCAAGCAGCCAAGTGAGATTCGCACTCAAGTCCCAGCAGACATTGTTCATCTCTGTCGCGGGAGTCCACATTTTTCTGGAGTCTAGTATCTCTCTGGACATCTTCCTGTCGTAACAAAGAGCAAGATGACTGTGGCATCCAGACAGTCGAGGTCTATTACCCCCATAAACTGCCAGCGCAGCCTTTTTTGGACTGACACGTAGATACTTCCATCCTTAAGGAGACATAAACTGTGTTGCAGAGTGGGACGTGCCATCTCCCTCACTTGCGATCAGTTGGTAAAGTGAGTTGTGGTGGTTTTCCCCTGCAGTCTTTTTATCACTGTTATACTCTAATACCTGTATTTAAATCATGATTTAGTGAGCAAATAACCATATTATGGGCACTTACTTAAAAACAAATAGTTAATATCAGAAAATAATGAGTTCTAAAAAAAAAATGTCTTTGGCAGTCTTTCCTCTGTATATTCCTGCTGATGAAGAGGACACTGAGCAGCCTGTCAGGTCATTTCAGTTCCTTCTTACACACAGCTGAGCTAAAAGTGAATGCACAACACTTCCATCTTCTGCCAGTGTGTATCTTCCTTCCGTGTGCATTTAAATAATAGATTATCCTTTTATTTATCAATTCATTAGCTTTGTTAAGTAAAAGAAGTTGGGTAATTGCTGTGCCCACAGGGCATATGATCATCACAGATGGTCTTCTGAAGACCATGCTGGGCAGTGAGCACATGGTGACAAATGGTCCTACATGTCAAACCCCACCACACCCCACAGAAAAGAGATAGAGAATGGTTTGGAAGTGTCTTATATACCCTAATTTTGGCATAGCTTCATGGAACGCTCCACTTAGACCTAAAAGATAGGCATTTTGCAGAAAGAAGTCTTGCGATGTTACAGCTCTACATGTGGCTCTGGTTTCTCTGTCCCCAACAGGTGTCCTTGCAGAAAGACCAAAAGGACTTGAATTCTTATAAAAGCTTGTACTCCTTTGAGAGCTACGTAGCCAGCAGATGCTTTACAGTGAAAGAGAACATCCTTTGAAAACAATCTGGTGTTTATTAATCAACAAGAATTCAGTGTTTGGGGTCCTTCGGCAGGAAAAGAGAAGGAAAACACATGTGGGCCCTGGCCTCCTGAGTGAAAACATGCAGGTTCCATCCCCATGCTCTGCTGAGGAGCAGATTTCATATAGCATTGGTATGTCAGCACTTTGCTCTCAGTTCCAGTGACATTTGGCAGGATTCAATATGCTTATCTTGAGATTGAGTTGTCTGAGACTCAGGCAGCAAGCCATTCACCTGCTCTCTGGTGTTGCCCGGTAGATACCTGGGATCATTAGGCTCCCTCTTAGCCCAAGAGTTCTCTGGACCCTTAATTTCAGACACCCACATATGCTTAGAAATGCCATTTCTGGGAAGGCAAGCACTTAGATCTGACTTAAAGCTGTGTTTCTGGTTTACGTGGGTAAGCACCTGGACTCTTATTTCTGTTGCAGAGAACTGAAAAATTAGATCTGGACAAGACTAAGTCATGGGCCTAAGCCCTGTGACCAGCGCCCTCGCTCAGACATCAGGTCTAGGCACTGCTAGCCTGAGGTGTTTGTCCCAGTCCCAGCTATACCTCAGGAGAGCACCATCACCATCCCTCCGTCAGCCTGCTCTGCAGCTCTGTCTTGAGAAACACCAGGCCAGGGATAAAGTGTGAAAGAAGAGGTGGAGCACAGAAGGGAGCAGTGACCAAAACCAGTTATTAGGGTGCTGCAGGGGTAGGAAGGTCTCAGTTCCTCCTCTCTGGTGTGTGTTATGCATTTTGCACTGGGTACCACCATCACCACCAGGAAGCACCAATGGGAGATTGTCCAGTTTTCTGGCTGTAAAGCCTCAAGAGATACCATCTGTTCCCCATTTGTTGCCGAAGTTATTTAGGTGGCTGTGTGAGACAGACAGGATTACCCTCTGGGCTTCAGTGCCTTTGATGAGGCGGCATCTGAAGTTAACACTTAAATTAAGCAGACTTTGTGTATTATACTGCCCATGAAATCATTAAAACTTTTTGTCTGATCCTTGGTCGTCTGTCGTCTGCCTGTGGTGCTTCTGTCATATGCTGACTTTGTATGACCTGCCTGGAAAATCAGCAGCCGTCGTCCTTCCCTACCCATCTCACAGAGAGATCTCCCAGGGCTGTGGGATACCTGCACTAGCACTTCCATGGATTGGTAGGGATTCTTGGAGGAGAGAATTTGGGAATAATCCTTTTTCCATTTCTTTCTCACAGATTGATGAACTCCCTGAAGGAGCCGTGAAGCCTCCAGCAAATAAATATCCCATCTTCTTTTTCGGGACTCATGAAACGTAAGTGAATTAACATGATCTTTTCCTTTGAAAATGTCATCTTCTGCTGCAGCTAATGCCATCTCCATTGATTGTATTGGAACAAATCTTGACTGAAGCCATTGGGAGCCTAGAGTTAGGTCCTATGAACCCAACTCAGTTGTATTACCACATGGAAATGAAACCTGAAAGTGTGTAGGAACGCCACTGCTTGGATGATATACCGTGGTCTAAGCATAAATAATAACCAGTGCCTGTGTTTCCCCTAAAGAAAAGCGTTGGCATAAATTTGTTAAAGGGTCATCTGAACTCAGATCCACGGGCAAAAATTTTTTACTTGGATGTACGTGATGGCAGAGGTCAGGCTGCTGTATTCAGACACTTTTGTGTTCATGTCCTGTGTGAGAACTCACTTGGTAGTTTGTAAAATGAAAGGAAGCAGACCCCAGAGTCCTCACATAGCTTTAAAATATGTGCATTCCTGTGAGATTTGTGCTGGGGATATTGCAGGATGGAGCTCTCAGAAGGGGTGGAAGAGCTGAGGTGGCCGAACTAATAGGAAAACAAAGGAATCAGAGCAGACAGGGAAAGTTAAGTCTCGTAGTAATAGCTACTATTTTAAACTCTGCCTGAAGTAGTTTAAAATACCACAGTTTCCATTTTTCATGAAATGTTTAAATTTTAAAACTTTTCCTTCCCTACTTGCAGGGAACATGTTTTCTAGAATTCCTTAAAGAATGGAAAAAAAGAAAAATGAAATTCTGATGACATTTGAAATTCAATTTTAGAGGTTTGAAGCTTTATTTAAAATATATTGTTTATTTTTAAATTTTAACATTATTTCAGAACATAATAAGCCCCGTAGATCATATGTCACATTTTATTTTAAAAATACTTAAAGGCACCTTCTGCTTAATAAAGATCAAAATAGCCCTCTTTAGTTACAGTATTGCTGTAATGAAACAACCTGATATTTTGATACATTGTGATCTACCACTACTGTCATAGAACAACCTAAAAAGAATAATGTTCAAATAAACTTATAATGCTTTAAAATCAGAAACCAAAATGTAACTTTTTTTTTTAATAGAATCATTTTCCTTGAGAAAAAGAATTCTGACCATTTTTATTCTAAAATGAATGAGTCTCAATCTGCTAATTTCTTTTGTTTTGGAGATTTTGTTAGCCCCTGATCTGACTGTAACATCTGAAACAGGAAAACAGTTTTTAGTTACTACCTTAATAATTTAAAAAGCCTAACTGTTAAAATGAACTGTAGATTGCAGCTTCTTAGTTTCATAGCAGAGCAGTGGAAACTGTTATATTATCTCAGTGGCAATGAACATATTTCAAACAAAGACATAGGCATTTTTTCAGTGTTTACTTTACATAAAAGGCTGTAGAAACATTTCCATACATTACTGTTGAGCTAAATTAAGGTAGCTCATGGTAAGTTTCATGCAGGTTACTTTTTCTATTTGTTTTAGAACTGTTTGTATGTATTTTTGGCAAAAAGGAGACATCTCTTAGTATTAGCAAAAGCATAGATAAAATACGTTACTCACATCCCTTACTCTGTTGTAGCCTTTAATTTTAACAAGACATCTGTTGCTGTTTGGCTTTCAGGTAGAAATGCATTCTTGGCTTTGTAATTATATAATTGAGATACTTCTCAATGAGACAACTGAGTGTGGATGCTGTTCTGTCTCCTGGGTAGTTGAAAGGAAGCTCTTTCCCCAGAGACTTGTCATCTGATGCCTTTAGCCACCAGTTGGCTCTGTACTGGCAGAGTACAACTTCTTGGCCAGTGGGGTGATTTAAGTGAATGAAACTTTGCACATTCACAAATGCTGGGAAGAATAAGGGCATAAATCAGGCATTAATCTGAAATAATGTTTACAGCAAGGAAGAAATATGTTTCTGTGATTAAGGTATTAGACTGAGACTGAAGAGAGTTGAGTTTTCCTTTGTGTTCTACTCTCAGTTTGAGTTTGACCTTGGGCAAATCTTGGTGCCTCAGAAGCCCATCCGCAAAAAAGGGCAACTTCCCAGCCTTGTGGTGATGTTACGGGAATAAACATGTTGTAAATGGTGGAGCTCCAGGATCCCATGGTAATGGATACCATAGAGTTAACATTAATTGCAAATATCATCAGGAAAGTAGGACAGTGATTATAGTGAAGGACACTGTGACTTGCTCAGCTCCAGTCATTGGTGACACAGAATCTTCCATGTGGGAATGAAGTATTACTTTGCCTTCACTGCTTTTAATTTAACTTATGAGTGGCCATCCCAGTACCATGATACAGAGCACAGTAAACATACTTGACATAGCTACCCAATGAAAAGGAAATCATACTTTCTTCAGTATTATATTAGAAGTTAGAATTTTACTGTAAAGTATGTAGAAAAAGCAGGATCTTTCACATGTCTTCTTTTTTTATTATTGTGCTGCTTGTGCCTGAAATTAGTTGGCCCAGTGCATAGCTGACTTCGGCTGCAGGAGAGCACAAAATCCCTCCTTTTCTGTGCTGTCTAAAAACCAATTTGGCCACAAGCACCCTGTGTGTCTCATTGTTTCCTTGTATTACTCATCTGCCTATATTCACCCATTGTTTCTTGTCTTATATGAAATTATAAGATTTTTGGGAAAGAGAACATTGTTATTGTGTTTGCACAGAATCTAGCACGTGGGGGGCTTATTGCAAGAAAGAAGCTCCCAGGCTTACTGGCAGTATAGATAATAATAAATGCCACTGCTTTTTCTGTCCAGTAGCACAAGGGGGAAATTTTGGCTTGTGGGTTCTAGGCACTCCTGACATGCTTTAGCTTTTCAGAGGGTATTTTTAGGCCTTTCTGGATTTGAAATGCATAGGATTGGAAGTTTGGCCCCTTGCTATCACAGCCAATTACGTCATACAATCCCTTTCATAAACTGTTCAAGTGCCAGTTCCCAGCAGCTTTTAATATAATAAATGAGACTTGTTTTAGTTGTTTCTAGAGACTCAGCATGATGCTGCAACATCAAACATCAGGATGGTGAGCCAATCCAGTAATTCAGACTCAGAGCAGTAACTCAAAGCCAGTGTGTTAAATAAATAAACAAATAAATAAAACTGAAAAAGAAATGACGGAATGAGCAGAAGAATAGGGAAAACATTTGCACTGTTGGTGTTGGGTTTTTGTGAGGAGGAGGAATTTAAGTGGTTTTTTGAATGTTACCTTTGTTAAAATGCAGCGCGTTCCTGGGACCCAAAGACCTTTTCCCATATAAAGAATATAAAGATAAGTTTGGGAAGTCGAACAAGCGAAAAGGGTTTAATGAAGGCCTGTGGGAAATAGAAAACAACCCTGGAGTAAAGTTTACTGGATATCAGGTAAATTACTTTTGCTTCTATTCCTACATTTCTTTCCTGTTTTCTTCTTTGGAGACTTCTTACCAATGTAAACATTTGTATGAGTGATGTGGAAGGTCCTGGTCTGGGCTTTTGTAATTGTGGAACGTAAAGACAACTGTGGTCCTGCACAATGTGACAAATTGAACTTTAATCACTGCAGAGCCCTTCACTTCTGTGACAGTCTGGGGTGGTGAAGTGGAAAATTCTGCAGCAGGTTTAGTTGAATTAAAAATGGAAGGTTTTATTTACTCCAGTATAAACATGAATAATTTCTGACTTCTTCATTCTGTTGTTTATTTTTATATCAGGTTCAGTGTATTTTACACAGACCTTAAGGTCACTGCACTTTTGATTTTTACATTGGTAACGTATAACACGTTGGACACCACTGCCAAAGTTGTGAGGGGTGAGAAGGTGGACATTTAAGCTGCTGTGAGGAGATAGTAGCTGCTGTACAACAGCTCTCCCTGTTGGATGTCCAGAGCAAGAAGTCAGTGAAGCTGGAGGGGGAGAAGAGTAGTTGGTGGGCTGTATAAAACCAAGGAACTTTTCTCGTTAAAAAAATGTGGTCCTTTGAAGGTAGAAATCACCTCCAAAAGAAGGCGAACACCTATTACATTATTAGCACAAAACCTTACAAACCAGAGATACAGACCACCTGCAGGCAAGCTGCTGCCCCTCTCAGTTCCTGTTTCATATTTTCAGTCCTACAGATGTTTTGCATACACTCGGGGATTTAAAAAATCTAGTGAATAGTCTGTGGGAGATGGACTGTCAAAGCACACTCAGCCTTCTGGTCAGTGTTTGCTTTTTCTGAACACAGAGATCTTGCCCTTTGTGGGGGTTGTAAGAGCCATCGTCTCTCCTGAATAACTCTCTCCTATTGCAGCCAAAATTATAAGTGCCCATAGTTTGCCCAAGGAAGTAGAAAATGCCATATCTCTTCATGAAGCAACCCCTAGCTCTCTAAAAAATGCATTTTTGCTATCAAATCTTCTGTTTCTGTGTAAACCCTTCAGAACGTGCTAACCCAGAATCTGCATCTGATAACTGTTTCCAAGTGGTGACTGGAAAATTGCCTCTGCAGCCCTTTTTCTTGATAATTGCAAGAATAACCTGAGCTCTTCCTGACTGTAATGATTGAAGTGTAAGCTGTCTGTTACCAGTATTTCTGTCTTCAATACAGAACAAAAATTGAGTAATAGATTTTAGTGATATTTTTGTTGCTTATGTTATTATTGTTACTCTTATTGCTATTTGAAAGGCGATTCAGCAACAGAGCTCATCAGAAACTGAAGGAGAAGGAGGAAATACAGCAGATGCCAGCAGTGAGGAGGAAGGTGATCGGGTAGAAGAGGATGGAAAAGGAAAAAGAAAGAATGAAAAAGCAGGCTCAAAACGGAAAAAATCCTACACTTCAAAGGTTACCTTCTGGGTTTTTCCATTCTTACCCATGTGCATTTATAATTAGAATACTGTCCAACTCATGGCAATCTGTTCTTCCTTCTTCAGCATTTTGATTCCAGAAGCATAATGATGGTGTTCAATTGGGCAAAGAGGCTCTTACTTCAAGTGGGCTCTTGCTTTGTAGACAGCCTTGGTGGACAGCATTTGAAAAAATAGTCTGCCCTGATGTGGTGGCCACACTTTGAGAAAGAAGTTAAAGTATGGGAAAGAGTTCAGAAAAGCTGAAAAGAAAATCCATGCAAAGATGGATTGATAGGTTTGATCATCTGTGATAGGTATTTCCCCATAGAATGTGGTGAAAAAAAAAGCATTAGAATGTGCCTCCCGGGAAACATGAGTTCAGGTTTGGTTCCTGTCTGTGAGAGTTCAAGCTTCTGTCTCCCATCTCCAGGGTGAGTGCCCCAGATGCCGTGCTTGAAGGTATGGTAGGGTCAGATGTGCTCAGCTTCTGCTGTTTTAGCTGAGTGTAAAATACTTCAGTGCAGGATACAGAATGGGAGGGAGGAAGAACTGATTCATTAAGCAGGAGTAGGGCACTCCATTTGTAGATAAAAGACCTGCACTGTAATACCTACCTGGCCTGTTGATATTTGAGTAATAGTGTACGTGAGGTGTCTCAGACTGTCTCATAATGGCTGGTGAAGATAATCACCCATGTAGTGACAGCTTTGGGCTCAGATATGTTTCTCACTTGTCACCTGAGTGAAAGGGAAGAACATTATAGTCGCTTCCTTTGGTTCTCTGTGTGTCTGTACTTTGCTTAAAAAATTGTGGAAAGTGTGGCAGAGTCCCGTTCATTCACATTCATGTTATTTTTTTATGAAAGTGAAGACCAAATGAAATGGAAAGAAGCAAACAAACAATGCAATCCAGACTCAATTTGGGGGAGAGCAGGAGTTTTTGTGGCTCATCCACTGAACAAAACATATTAAGTAATTTCACCCCCGTTGTGTGTTTTACATTAGAAATTCAGGTCTGGTCTACCATCTTCTTTCCAGAAGACTCTGGGCAAACAGAGTATTAGGAAAATGGTGGCTTAATGCCACAATTTATCCTTTTGTACTGTAGAATTGCATAACATAAAGGGAGCAGAAAAGATGTATTGGTTCCACATGGCTTTAATGTTAATATATTAAAGCTGACAGCACTAAAAAAAAAGTATGGAAAGCAGCTCTGCTAATGTTATTCTCATTTTACATCTCTGTGTTTAATCAAAACTTTTGTCAAGCTGGCACCATCTGTTTCATTAACTAGCAAAACCTACAGGTGACCCAACACTAATACCCATCTCCTATTACTGTGCCTGTCTTACAGTCAATTGTGCTGCCAACCTGTCTTCCACACAGAATTTCTCCTTTTGCTTCCCTGACGGTGGTAACTCCAACTGCTACACCTGAAAAACACTTTTCACCCCACATCTCCTCCCCAGGTTTCACCTTGAACAGACAGCCTTTCCACATACATTTCAAAAGTTTCTTTCTATGACTGAAGCTCAGTTTTTACTTTTTAATTTTGTTGTTAATCATTTTAGAAATCCTCCAAGCAGTCACGGAAATCTCCTGGAGATGAAGATGATAAGGACTGCAAAGAGGAAGAAAATAAGAGCAGCTCTGATGCTGGGGACGCAGGCAATGACACAAGAAACACTTCTTCAGATTTGCAGAAAACCAGTGAAGGGGTAATGTTTGTTAATATAATTCACTTCCCATGCAGTTTCCCACCAGGGGGCTTTGGAGCGCCAGGGAAAAGGTGTTGCATTGCAGTGACCTGTGAGTGCCACGGGTGATCTTTGTACGTTGCATTTCAGTGCTCAGAATGTGTCTAGAACAGAAATGTGGGACTGGTTCCTGCAGTGGTACAAATTTTGTTCTAGAGAAACAGCTGAATGAGAAAAGATACTGTAAGCATTATTTTTATTTCAACACTTGCATGAATGTCAGCTGAGAGGAGTTACTGAAAACCATGAGCTGGAATCATGCAAAATTGATGTGAGAGCAGAATCGCACTGTTTGTGTAATGCATTTTGGCTCACTAAACAGTGGGAGCCTGCTTATCCTTTCACAGTTGTTTAAAATTTGTGCAATCCCACTGACTTCTCTGGAGTTTATGAGGGTTCACATGCACTTTACAGCCTCTGCGTGGTGCACGGTTTAGGGCAGATCCTGCTTGGCATATGACCTTCCAAGGAGGGGATATACAGCCTGCTCCAGAGCAGGTTCATGTGATCTCCTTGTATGTTTGTGTCAGTTCATATCAATATTATTTTGTTGTGACCACAACACCACAAAGGAAGGCTGCAGGGAAGGGCAGTTGGCATGGGAATCGGTTAATCATCAGCCACCTTTAACAAGCACTACTATTTCTGTGCCTTTGGAGCAGCACAAGCCTCCCTCCTCCAGCACTTCCAGCCCCGGCTCAGAACCAGTCCTTGTGCAGTGCCCGTGCCAAGGCTCTGCCCTGTGGCCAGCAGCCGGGCCAGGCTGTCACAGGACCTGCTGAGTGACACGAATCCCCAGGTGTGAGAGGGAGCCAGCCAGCACGGGCTCTCATCTGACATTGTTGAGGTGCCTTAGCCCCCAGCTGCGTGCTCAGCCCCAGCCTTGTCTCACAAAACCAACCTCTGTGGAGCTGCTGTCGTCTCCTGCTTGAAGGCTCCTCCCAGAGCTTCCCTTCCCCTTGTCTCTCTGCGGTACAGTGTATGTGTTTTATGCCTCTTTGCCTTATAAAGACTTTGATATGTGGCTCCTGGGGTCAGGAAGGTAACGTGCCCTGAGCCTCTCCCATTCACTCTGAACAAGGAGTTGGCTTGAGCCAGAGATGGATGGAAGGAGCCAATGAGCCTGGCTGTGCCTTCCCAGCACATCACCCACAGAACTGGAGAGACTGGGGCTGATGAGTGTGGTGAAGGTGCAGTGTAATGTGTTGCCTGCATTCTGGCTAGGGAACCCTGTGATGCTTTCATGCCTTCAAATAGATACTTGAGTGAGAAAACAGGCCATAAGGTCCATCTGAGATGGCAAGAGGTTCAGGAGGGCCTGCTTTGTTTCCCGTGTTTGTAGCAGTGACAGGAGATGCCTGTGAACTTCAGGCATGTTCTCCATGTAAGGACCAAATGCTTACTGAGTTAGGTCAGTCACAGACTAAAAAGCCACATTGGACATTGGCATTGTGACTGGTGACATTCTTATGGCTCTTCCTTCTCTATGTGACATGCTTGTAACCACTGGGAGGTGAAGTCCAACGTGCCAGAACATCATGGTGCTCTTCAGCATTTTCAGGATTGCAGATATTTTAGCCTCTGTGCTGAAATAATATCAACAGTCTGTGTCCTTCCTGCCAGCACCAGCTCCACAGAAATACTCACTGAACATTGTCATACCCATGTGAGGACTTGGCTCTGCCCTGACTTCTGCAGCCCCAGCACTTGGGCCTGACCTCACACTTGAACAGCCGGTCTTTAACTGGATCTTGGGTGCTTTTAACATTATGGAAGAAGTGGAATCTCAGTTGCATGTACTAAAGGGAGATGGTCTTAAGGGCATCTTGAGATAAAAGCACTGATAAGTTTGGAGAAATTCACATCCTGATCCAGATACTTCACCTTGGGCATTTCTGCCACAGAATCATCATTTCACATGTAAATCCCCTTCAGAGTTCCTTCTGAGATTTTGTCAGTAGGACAGTTCTCTTTTAGGACCAGGAGGGGACACTCTACCTCTTCATGTCCTCAAAGCCAGAACAGGTGTCTTTTTACAAGGCGTGCCTTCATCAGGCACAAGGCATCAGGAAAGAGTAATCAGATTTATTTTTTCAGTTGGTGTTAAACAGCCAGTCACACAGTCTGTGTCTAGATGACCTCCTGAGGTGCAGAGCCAGCTATCCTGCAGCCATGTTCTGCTGGACATCCAGACTGGGACCCTGCCAAAGGGTGTTGAGCTCCTCCAGCCCACGCACCTGGACTTCTCTTCTATGGAAAGGAAGGTCAGAAAAGACCAACACCTGCCTGCAGAGTTTGGATATGGTCCTCTTGTGATCCTTCTGCACATGAATTCAGAAGGATGTCTAGGTCTCTTTAAATCACTTAGCTTGTGAGAAGAGCATTGGACCAAGAACATGCAATCTGAGGAAGATGGGTTTCCTCCTCCCCAGGGTGCAGCCCAGGAGCTGCATCATCACCACTTCGCCTTCCCGCAAGGCCAGCCCAGCTCAGGACGGTTCTCTGGGTTGTCTGGCCATGAGATGGCGCCAAGAGCCTACCAAAAAGAACACGGGGCAAACCTGCTCCGGCCCTGGAAGGTTGGGGGCTGCGTGAGACTCACACCAGAAGAGAGTTTCTTTCAAAATAACTTGTAGAAAGGTACCAAGCAGACAAAGAGACTAGAAAAACGAGTTCAGAGCCCTGATCTCAAGGACAGGCATGTTTCTTTCCCCTGGATTTGGCAACGTGACCAGCTGCTTACAAAGTGCCTGGTCGTGGAGGCCAGGAAAGGCTATGGAAGGCAGGTGGGCAGAAGACAGCAGGCAAAGCCACACTACTTGTAGTGCTCCCCTCTGGCTGTGTCCTGCAGAGCTTTGGCTCTTGTGCTCTGCACCTCCTGGGTCTCTGACTGTATAAGAGTTGTCTGAAGGGCATAAGCAACTTTTCTCTTAATACTACTACTATTAATGAGGTAGTGATTATGTTTTATAATGCCTGGGCTGCAGGCTGAAGACACATCTCCCTTCTTATGATCAGAGGGAACCTTGCCTTTTAATCACACTCTTACCCTCAGCATTATGGGGATCTTCTTGAAGGGTTAACGGCTGAAATCAAATGATTGCAGGAGCATCTTCACCTATATTTTTTAATGAAATTTCTAACCTCCAGGTGGTAGAGGAAAACTTGAAAATGTGAAGCGATGGCTTCCTAAAGACTCAAAACCCAGAGCAAATAAAAGTACTTCCAAAGCTATGATATTTTTTCAGACAATTTCATTCTGTTCAAGGGTTCAACTTGTGATTTTTTTTTTTATCCCTGAGGTTGAGAAAGCTGCTTTCCTTTCTTATCACCATCCCTTAGTTTTTCAACTATTCTTGAGGACTACAGGCACTCTCAACAGAAGAGACATCAGCTTCCTCAGACTCAGCCACAGTTTGTAACTGTGTCCTGCCACTACCTGTTTCTTAGGCTCTTTCCCTCACTGCTGTCCTTTGGCTGATTTCTTTCCCAGCAAGATGCAAAGCATGAACCTCAGGGCTTTATTATCTAATATTAATTAACTACTAATATACTAGCTAAGACAGCCCATCCCAGAGTTTGCTCAAGTCAAGAGTCACAGAACCCACTCCATGACAGTCCTTTGCTGTTCAATACTAAAATATTTTGACTTTCTCAAAATACCACATAAAGAGAGTATTCCAGGGGAAATGTATTCATGGCTCTGTGTTGTTTACTTTCCGTGGTACAAAATTAGCTCATAAATCAGTGAATTCATGGCAGCAGATTTACATTCCACATTTAAATCTCCAGTGACTTGTGTGTTTGGTTCTTGGCTGGCATAACTCTGAATCTTTATAACTGAACACCTAAGTTGCTTTTTACTTTTACTCTCTGGATACCCACATAATGACGTTTGAAAGCTGGCTGAGTCCCTGCCCTATTAGAGACTATTTGAACGTTAAGGTCAGCACTCAGAGTATGTGGCAGCTCTTTCTTTTGGTATTTATTATTTTAGTTACAGTCTGGACTTTGTGTTGGTAAATGAGGCATTCTCTTTGTGTACAGATGCATGTGGTTGCCTTTCAGGAGGTGAATGATTTTACTGAGTCTTTGAAAAATAATAGGTTTGTTGGAAATGAAATAGCTTTTTTTTTTTTTTCGTTCCTGGTACAGCCCAAATATTGAAGTGGGGTAAAGGACTGTGATCTTTTTACTCACACTGACAATCAGTTACTAACATGGGAGTCAGTGGATCTATTTGTGGAGGTGACTGCTTGCCAGCATGAATAAGGGGATCAAAATCTGGTCCAAAATTACTGCCATCTGATACTATTGCAATTGAGAGAACATATTTAAAACAGCCTGTGTCCAGGACATATTTTTTGTTGTAATGTTCTTGTGGGGTAGCAACAATTCCAGTTACTGCTGTGAAAGACAAGTGTTATGGCCAAACTGGCCAGAGAAACACAGGTTCATTGTGTCCTTCTGATGCGGTTTTGAGATGTTTGGTTCCTTTGCTCTTCCTTCTTTACTCCTCAAGAATAACATTGATTGCTCTGCATAACAGGTTTGGGGTTTTATCAACATTAAAAGCATAGCATTTAGGGCTCTATCCAATGTAAAAGCATTTATGTGGGCATTTTTCCAGAAAATTAAAACAGGGTATGCATTTCTATCTGATTTTTTTTTTTTTTTTTTTTTTTTTTGCAATTTGAAGTAGGTTAAAATCTGCCCCTCTAAAAAAGATAACATCTGTAAAAATGTGTTTAACTTTTGTGTAGTAAAAATTTCTATGTAAAAATCAAATATTGGCACACTCTGTGGTGTGAAGAGGTGTGCTGTCTGCTGCCTCCCCATAGCTCAGAATACAGCACTGCTAAGTAATGCAATGGGACGTAACTCAGGAGAAACATAAATGTCTGGCTGTAAGTTGAGATTAAAGCAGCCTGTATAGATGAAATACACTCTTTGCATCTCTGTGTACATTGAATCTTGTAATCATTTTGACCTCAAACCAATATGGAATAGCAGTGATCATACAGAGCAAGTAAATAATTCTCCTTCTGCCCATCCAGCAAGAGCTTTTAAATTACAGGATGGCTGAGTCAGTTGCCAGACACTGTTGAGGAAGGAATTTTCAGTGCCAGAAAAAACAAAGCAATTTGTGGGTTTTGTTTTATTCCTTGCTCTCTGTGTTCTCTGTCCTTCAGTTTTCTTGGTGGTTGAAATTTTTTCCCTCAGATCAGCCAGGTTCTGTGCTGGTTCTTTTGTGTGCGGTGGTGTTGGTCAGTGCGGCGCACGTACCGCATCTTACGGTAAAGCTGAGAGATTTGTTCAAACAAAGATGATGCGAGTTGATCTGTTTCTGAAGAGCTGTGAAACCATGGAGACGATGGAAACTGCTCAGCTCTGCCGCACCCTGCTTCAGCTGCAGGAGCTGCCTGGGGAGGGGAGGGAGCCCAGCTCCCTGAGCACCAGGGGCTCCTGGCCTCTGGGGAGAGGAAACCTGCCGAATTCTGCGGCGCCTGGGAGGCACAGTGTGTGTCATGCTGCCTGGTCCCGCTGAAACTCAAAATCCTTGAGGATGATTCGCAGATCTGGCTCTTTGTTGTCATCTCCTGTGCCACGCTATAGCCCAACAGACCTGTCTGTGAGACGGTGGGGAGTGGAAGTATTAACATTCCCAGCACCCCACAGGAAAATACCCAGTCTCCTGGCCTTAATCTGGAGGGATAATTGTTGTCCATAAGTGCAAAGGTTTTCTGCTCCAAAAGGACAGCTTTCCCTGCTGGATCCAAGAGTGATACTGCAGCGACCGACTGTTCCACCACTCGTCCTGCCTGTCAGTGCAGGGTACCAGCTGTCGTTAAGAACTTTAGGAGAAGAGATGGTCTGATTGACTAATCATTTGTAGTTGTTTTATTGGGTGTCTGCACTACCCTTTGAAGGGAAAGAAACAGCAGCGAACCCCTCCAAGCCACAGCTCCAAAGCATCTCTAAATATAATCTTCTTGACTCCTGAAGAGGAGCGAGGTCCATGGTTGCTCTGGATGAGCAGTTCATTGTTACACCTTTTGGGGGGAGGCAGGGCCCCGGCAGTTCCTGTGAGGCATCGTGACATGCAGGAGCCCCCTTATCATGTGTCATTAGTCAGGACATACCAGGACCTCCCACACTGAAAGTGCAGGTTTCCATTACTGATTGTTTGCAAGCCCCTTGTTGTCGGAGAGAAGAACCACATTGAGTGAACGCAGCGCAGCAACCAGGCTGGGATCCCAGGCTGCTCAGTGGGGACTCCTCTTACCCTCTTGGATAGGGAAGCATAGTCCAGTATAACCACAGCATCACACACAGGGGTATGATGGGCCAGAGGGGGAGAGAGCTGAGGCAGCAAACTGCTAGTGCAGGGATGATCAAACGCCTTCTTTTCATGTTCTCCTCCAGATCCTGTGTAAAATGAACATTCTGTCATCCCAGTGGGTTTAACTTGTAACACACACACACACACACACGACTTATTCCTTGATGTTGATCTTTTTTCATAACTGATCTCACCAAATACAGTACTAATTGCTTTGTGGTGCTTGTGTGTTGTCTTTCTTTCCGTCCATCAGGGTGTGGGTGGACAGGCATTTGCACTCTGAATTCTCTACAAAGGGGAAGGGATGTCTCACTTAGGGTTAGGTATTCGTGTAGCACAGCATGTCGTCATGTTGCTGGACATTAATAGTGTGCCCCTGGGCCTGTAGATGAGTTTTGCTATCTCTGGTTAATATGAAGAAACCAAGACTATGAGACATTTGCTGTGATCCCACGAGGACAGTCTGATCCTGCTCCCGCTGATGTCGGTGGAAGCAAGAGCTGACCTTGACTCAGCCATGAAGTTTCTTCCTTCTCTGTCATCACCTTACAGCAGACTCCAAGCTAAACTGTTTCCTTTTCAGAAGTGACATTCATTTTTGTGTTTACCGTGCAAACTGTTTATCTTTCTTCATCCTTGCTAAGTGTTTGTGTGTTTGCCCAAAAGGGTGCTCTCCTCGCCAGGCGTGCAGGAAGGCAGCAGTGCGGCTCTTGCAGGAAGCGTGTCGCTGATTTAGGGTCATGGAAAAATGCAAAGTCTGGTTGTGTGTGAAGTGCGCGACAAGATTCATAATTGGGGAAAACAAAAAACAACCCACATACATGACTGGAGCTGCCTATTTGAATAAAGCCCTAAATGTTTACTTAAGAACCGTGTTCTTTAGTATTTTGTAGTGGTATGTTTACTTGATGTAAGCAGTTTCCTCTAGAAAAAAAAAATCTGAACAGATGAGGTGGTTACTTGTACCTGTGACTTTGAAGTGTGGGAATAAGGCATTAATTATATCAAGTATAATGCAACATGCTTTTTCTTAGATTAACTGTAATTTTTTTTTTGTCTCTCTCTCTCTTTCAGACTTAACCAACATAATGACTGCTGAATATTAAGGGAAAACACAAGAAGGTTACATGTTTGGTTGTCTAATATTCTTGGATTTGATATGAGTCACCACATCTGTTCATTAGTATCATCAACAGCATCCCAGTTTGTATGCACATTATTCACATTCCTATCTCTTGTGTTTGCAGAAATGACATTTTACCCTTTTTTCTAAGGGTTACTTTTTGATTTTCATATTATTTGGTTGCATGAAGTTGCCCTTTACCAGTGGCTGAGGTTTATGAAGATATCGCATACTTGAACATGGTTGAGATTTCCTTTTCTAGATAGAAAAGGCGTAACTCCAAATTATAACATCCTAAATCAGCATTTTTTTAAAAACAAGTAAATCTTAGAAATTAGTCCCCTCCATACAATACTACAATATCTTCCACGTACAAACATAATTTTAAATTTCCCTATATCCATACTTTCTTGATTTTTGATCAGTTTACAACATAAAAGAAAAATTCTTCAGTTGAGATCACCGCCAAGTTCAATAATGTAATAAAATACCTTTCCTTATTAGAAGTACCTAGCTAGTTATACTCTTAATACTTCTCAAAATCATGATGTAATGTACACTATCTGACTTAGTTCCTATATGTGGAGTTAGTGAAAGTCTTTTTGTGTTTCTTTAGATTAATACAAGGATTTTTTCCAATGCCAACACAATTTGAAATCATTCATTTGGATGCTTTCCATTTTTAAGCTTACTGTGATATAGAACCCTATGGGAAACCAAAAGAAAACATCAATTTTAAATAATGAAAGGCTTAAAAAAGGATGCTGTCATTCTGGCTTTTTTTTCCTTTTGGAAATAGAACTAGACTAGTAAGTAAGCATTCCAAATCCATTATTCTGTGTACATTATTGTTGCTATTGTGATAATAGAGATTTTTATTTATTTTTATGCCAGCTTTTATTGTGAAAACATATTTAGTCTGGTTTTATCAATCCTTGTTATGCTTGTCCTTGGAACATCTTTTGCGTATTCAAGGTTTGTAGTTGACGAGTTTACTGTAAAAAACTAAAAAAAAAACCACAACAAAAAAACAAAAAAGAAAACAAAAAAAGAAAACAAAAAAATGTATTGTTTTTACAGAATAAATTTATTGGAATGTGTATTGGGAGTAAGGTTTGAGGTTGTAAGCAACTAAGTTAGCGTCATATTTGGCTTCATACGTGTAATAATGTGAGGTATTAATGTAAGTCAAGTATTAAAGCAAAACATTCTGTTAACATGAGTTGACCATAATAGATACAAGTGCAGGTGAGATCTTTATTTTTTTCTGTACTTTGCCTTTTCTGGATAACAGGAGGTTATTAAATTCACCTTGAATGTATTCAAAGTTTCTTTAAAAACGTTAGCAGTAACCTGTGAGGCTCAACCACCAGTTTGTGAGCCAGCATGTCCTACGAGAGCCCAACAGCTCCGGGCCTGGTTTCCTGGGAGGAGAGGACGCACGGGATGGAGCATGTCCCCAGTGGTAGCGTCCGTGGAGGGAGCCCGCTCCGGGGAGGCCGGGTGCTGGTGGGAACCATTGCTAAGCTCCTTTTGGCCAAGAGGCATTGACCGAGATGCTCTGGGGTTGTTTTGGGCCTGCCCCTTTGGCTGGAGGTGTAAAAACCTCCTGGGTCCTCTCTGGTGAGCGCTGCTGTGACCCGCACCCCGAGAGTGATACAGCATCAACATCCTGTGCTCCCAGAGTCCCCTTGTGCGGGGCGCCACACGCGTGAGCTGATGCTTTCTTGTTACCCATGAGGTTTCAAAAGAAAATTTAAATTCTCTAAATCGAAACAGCCGAAAGTCAACATCCCAAAATAAAGCGTTTCCAGTTAAAACACAACAGCTAATTTCATTTGTGAGAAAGGCACTAAATGTACTGCTTTTAGTATAAATGCACGTAGAAGTCATAGAAAGAGTTGTAATTGCGAATGGAAACGGCACAAAGCGCGGTCGCTGTGTTTGCTGCTACTTTTTTATGACCCAACAGCGTTGGCAAAAGTAGCTGCAGAGAAAAATATGGCCAAACCCCCTCCTGTCTGAAAATGCAGCAAGGGCCGGGCTGTTGGGGGGGACGAGCCCCCCGTGCCCAGGTCAGACGTGCCAGTGAGCACAGCCTGATCCTCAAGCGATGAGCAGTCCTTGCAGAAGGGAATCCTTCAAAGAATTAACAAAACTATATGATTTGCTTATCATATCTGGAGTCTTAACCGTAAGAGTTGATTGCTTCTTAAAAGATTTCTTGGGCTTTTTAATAAGGCTGACCCACAAGACATACTTTTTGACAAATAAAACATGTGCATGTGACAGAGTTATGTATGTTAATTTTTCACACTTCAAAATATTGACCTTCACATTCCGCAGTAGCTCTGGATAGGGATTGCTAGCAGTCATACTTCTCACTGCCTGGAGGCTAAACACTGACATCATTATTATTATTTAACTTCATGCAGTATTTCTAAAACTGTCAAAGCAGCTTACTTAAAAATAACTATGTGAACCAGCAACTCCACTGCAGCGCACAGGCACGATGTTGAGAAGTGGTACTGAAGGCAGTCGTCTTTATTTTCCCTTTTTGAGTAGGATAAACACAACAGAATGTGCAGCTTTACACAACTGGGCAATTGTACACATCTTACACACTTCATTTGGGCTCCATCTGAGTAGTTCAATTACATCCCAACCCAATTATATATATATATATATATAGCCCAAAAGAGGAGCTGAATACAGTTGTGCTATTCTGTTTTTTCTTCTTGTTTTGTTTTCATAAAAAACTCTGGCTTGTTGACACACCTGTATGCCAGCAGCTGGGGAAGAATCCCGTACATTATGTTCAATATCAGAAAAAACTGTTTTGCTTCTTCAGGGACTCTGTAGATGTAAGGAGTTCGAGCATGAAGAGAAGCTCCAATATGGGAAAATTGAGCCTGCGGTGTGTATATAACGTATATATTAAAAAAAAAGGGTAAAGCTGATATATTTTGGAACAACAACGTATTCTGCATGCAAGTGTGCATCTCGAGTGACATTTGCCAAGCCAACCCTTTTATTCCAGAATTATCCATCATACTTTTGCACAGCGGTATAAAAATAGAGTCTAAACTAAAGTCATTAATACCTTGGTGTAAGAGGCCTAAGAGGACCCGTCAGTGCTACGGTGGGAGGTTTATTTTATGAGCGTGGGGGCACTGATCGTTACATCAGATCCAGGGTTTCACCCCTGGCGTACAGGGGATCATTCACACATTGGGGTGTCCCCCCCCGGCCAGTGGCCACTATGGTGAGCATCACTGCCCAGCCCTGCGCCGTGCAGCCTCCCGGCAGGGGGGCAGGACTGGCACCCACCTACCCCAGAGCCCAGGCAGCCAGACACTCACTCACTCACTCTGAATAAAGTCAGACAATAAAATCTTGGAAGTTACGTTAGTTCCCTTCTTTTTTTTTTTTTTTTTTAATCTTAAATGCAGTGTTCCAGATCCCGATCCCAGAACTCCTGGTGATTTCAGAAAACGTCTGCAATATTTGACTCTTGGGCTGGGGATGGTTCTGACGTATAGGTTAAGTTTATAGTGAAGGTTATACACAAAGACAAGCTTGCTGGGCTGAAATATATTTTTAGCATAAACAAACATTTAAAGATAGAAGCGTCAGGATAGTCGCTGTCTTTTGTCTCCATCTGTTACCTGCTATTTCAAGACACGGCTCATTCACATTAACTATTGTGTGTCCAAATTTTTTTTTTATATTGAGTTAGTTTGCAGCAGAGGAGATCTGAGAAGATAAACATCAGTTTGATCTTAAGCAGAGCAGGAGAAAGGGACACCAGGATTTTAGTAACACAGAGGAGTATGCTGTGGCCAAATCACATCCTCTGTTCTGGCTTCATCAGGACTTATTTTGGACTGATGAAGTTCTGATCACAGTTAGCAAAGTAGAAAGTGAGATAGAGTGCAGGTGCTTTCATACACACCCCCTAGCAAAAGTTTAGGCTGAGACCACACATCACATGGAAAAGGAAAACGGTTTCCAGGTGATTCTAACAACCTCCGTGAATAGGGAGAGCTGATTGAGCAAACCTGAGTCAGGAAACGGAGTAATCAGAGAAAGAAACACAAACACAGCTGGGCAGAGTGCCACCTAGCACCTTTCTGTAATAGCTATGGCACAGTCAACAGATGTTCAAGGGCATGCTATCAGCAGCATTTTTATATCAGCCTCGTCACTCTTTGTTCTCACCTGTCTTGGGCAGGCACTGCCTTTGGCACCCAGGTGGCCTCACTCAGAGTCCTGCTGCCTCTCCTCACCTCAGGAGCCACCCCAGGTAGCCACAGCACCAGGGGTCAGCAGCAAATACCTTGTGCTCTATGAGGCAGCAGGCTCCCCAGCAGATAACCGGCCACCATCAGGCTTCAAGTAGGAGGCCTGGGTCTCTCTGATGTTTACCTGGGCACCAACAGCCTCCTGGTAGTATTTTGGAACATCTTCTGGGTTGAACAAGATGCTAAACTACGTACTCTGTGGAGGATTGCAAGGCCAGCCCGTCTCCAAGAGTGGCCAGCTGTGCAGCATAGTAAGTTGATAGTAAATTCTTAATAACTTGATAGTAAGCCATGTCAGAAAGAGCTGAGGGGCTGCTTCTGAAAGACCCAGAACTGCCACAGCCTCCTAGATGCCTTTGAAGATCTAAGCCTTACAGTGTTGTCTTGCCTCTTGGAAGAGTTGTGGCACATTAGTGAGCTTTAAGCATTATAAAAAGAAAAGGGGGAAATATTTTGTTCTCTCTGTAGCCCATGCAGATTTTTACTAGCTAATGATGTATCATGTAATGAAGCTACTGTTTATTAGGCTTGTTTTTCAATATAACATATTGCTTTTTTCTTTCATTACCAGGGAGGGTATTTAGGTCTGTTAAAGTTATTTCTTATTTTTTTAAATTTGATTTGTCTCTGTGGAAATTATGTCTTTAATCTCATGTGTTTCCTTTCCATGACTGTACTCTGCTTCTACTTATTTTTTTCTTGTTTTCCCCCTTGGGGCAGGGTGTACCTCTTAAAAGCAGCTCTCTCACTTACCAGTAGCCCAGTCCTGTTCTCCTTTCAGGTACCAGGCAGACTTGCATCAAACCCATAATTTTAAGTTGTAAGGCAAGAGCTGTAAATGACTGCAGATCTGTGGGCCTGCCTGGCACTCACAACCATGAGTCTGCTGTGTCACCTCACTGGGATCAGGTCCTCTCAGTGAAAAAGTCATTCCTTGGTGCTTTCTGTTACTGAACCCTCTCTAAGTGGAGAATTTTGAGGATCAAACCCCTAAACCTTCACTGAGAAATCAACCAAATGAGATGCTGTGGGTAAAATTCTAAGGTAGATTTATCTGTTTAATGTACAGCCTTTGTTAGTCTCAAAGCCTCGATGGTCAGGCCATCAGTGACTGGGAGCTGCCTGGTCTGGATGTGGCCCTGCTCACCTTGACAACGGCAATTTGCATGTGCATCCTACTCATTGAGCTTCTTGTCTGTATGAAATTCTGGGGGATTTTTTTTTTTTACAGTATTTTTTGCCTGTAGCCTAATAATACTACAAATATTTCTAATCCTGCAGTCAAGAAAGCCCTTCAGTTAGGCACAGAGAAGGGCCTGGAAAAAGATTAGGAGTCCTTCGCTCTATGCCTTCTCTCTATAAGAGACTAAATTCAGGCAAAGACTGTAACTTATTTTGGAGGGGTTTAGACCAGGTCTAATGAGCCTAAGAAAAGCCATCAAATAGAGTAGGGAGGGTAGTCTATAACCTGTTCCTTGAGTTTAGGTTCCCTTGTAGACAAAAGGCACTGCAGAAACTAGCCACCAAAAATTGCAGGATGCAGGAAAATACTTAGAACAGGAGTAGAGAAACCTTTCTACATCTGAGAGAACAGGTAATTGGGCTATGGAGAGAGATGGAATGGTTTTGAATTGCAAGACTGTGGCTCACTTGCATAGGGAAATAGTAATTTAATCAAGTTCAGAGGCAATACCAACCCTTTTGTATAATCAAAGCTCCTGGTACTTTAGTTGTGTGACATTTAAGTCTAGCAAGTGTCACAACCTGGGTTTGGAGTCTAAATGTTAGTAATGGAAAGATTCAAGCTGAGAGCTGTATGTAGTTCTGAAAAACAATAAATATTTCTCTTTGTGCAAAAAGGTAGGCACTTTTTCTTTGTTTAGATGTATCACATGGTATTTTGAGACTTGCTTTTGTAAAAAGTACATACTTCACAATGATAGAAATAATAAATCTCCACATTCCCTATCTGTAGAAGCAGTGCTCATTCCTAGGGAGCGATGCCCTCTGTTTCCATCATTAGATATTTACCTTTATTGGAACTTTCTGCATAATAGAAAGCAAAATGTGTTTCACTAACTACATATTGTTTTAATTACCAATTAATGTTTTAACTTGAGAAAACAGTAAACAAACCTGGATATGTTTTGTGCCTCAAAATGACCAAAAATAATATAGAAGAAGATGGCAAATAATACGGAATTGTCACACACATTTTTCATCCCAGGTTGCTCACAGTTCATCAAATCAATTAAATCACATTCAGTTGTGACCTAGTGTTTGTCAGCCCATGGCTTTTGCTTGTGCCTTGTACAAGCTTTAAAGAATAAAATGGAAGATTTGGAGTGTTAGCTTTGGGTTACCATTACCCTCCCCCCCTGTCTCTTGTGTAGATCAGCATTATCCTGAAGCCAAGCCACAAGGGACAACAGAGGGGTTTTACACTTCAGCAAGAAAGTGTTGCCTGTGTTAATGATGCAGCTGAAAGGTACAAAGTTCCATTTTAAAAAAAAAAAAAAAGGTGTTTGTTACAAGAAAACAAACCCCAACAAGCCAAAATAAAAGCAACCAAAAAAATCGCCTTCAATCTGGAAGGCTAAGCTTTTTGGCGAGTTTGCAAGATTGTAACAGCACACTCTGACTTCTAGTTTCCTTCTCGTTGTGATAAATAATCTTTGAAGAAGCAGTTTCTTTCCTGACTGTCCAGGAAATTCATGGAACCTGAGTGATCTGTCAGTTGAGAGAGGTTCCTGGCTTGCCTTCTTTAGCTATCTTGTGCTTTTTTTAGATTAGATTTGGGGCAAACACAGATGTATAATATTCGTGATACTGTCTAAGCATTTCAACTTCCTCATTAATATGCTTGCCAGATTCCATTTTGGTAATTCAGGGTTCTCTATAAGCCACTTTGGAAAAAAAGTCTCTGTGATAATTGCTCACAAATAGAAAATAAAATGTTGGTCCCCCCATCCTTACTGGGCATTTATGCTGGGTTGTAGTTTGTGCTGATGAATATTACCTCAGGCCTGAGGAACAAAGTCCTGGTCTGTTGTTGTCTAACAGTGGCACTTGAATTACACTTACTGCTGTGTCCCTGTGTTCTCATTATTGTTGCAGGATCATGTGTGTATTTTCTGCATTGTCTGGATGCTCAGAATGCATTTCATTTTCTATGTACAGTATAAATCAGTTGTCACTGTCTCAGCTGTTTAATGGTCACCTCTATGTTGTGAGAGGTCACTAGTTCTTGTTGAATTTTTTTTGTTTACATCAGTCTTCTTGTAAGCATCAGCACCATCTAGAAATTAACTACAGTTGTTGATTTAAGAAAATCAGAGCAGAATGAGTTTAAGTATGATAATTGATTTGCCTTTGGCAACACAAGCATGTCCTACTGTCACTGTGGCTGGTGGCCCAGGAGGTTCTCATGTTGTATCAATATCATCTAATGATATTGTCCATTTTCTCTGATTAGTAGATACTTTTTCCATTTCTATTTTTCAGACTACCTAGTTGACCACCACGCATTATGGAAACAATGTATTGTACTGTTTTGTTGTGTTTGGACTTTTTTGGTTTTTTACACTGTTGACTGTCACAGCTTTAAGACAGGCTTCCTTCATGGTCTCGGCTAAAGAGTGTGTGATGGTTAATAGGGTTTAAATGAGCCCAATAAAAAGGTTCTGCAGGAAAGAAGCCTACTAAAGCAAAAATTCAGTCATTAGAGACATGCAATATGTTTGATTCTCCACCTCGATAAGTTAGTTTTTTTACAGGTAGAAAAGTTGATATGAGTTACAATGGCGTAAAACCTGTATGGGGAGATCAAGCCCTTGGTCCCTTCTTTATTCCATAGGTCCCTGCTTATTTACTTGTAATTCAAGAGTGAACATTTTACAAATAAATACCTGAGCTAGTCCTCCAGCATGTATAAGGGTTAAATCAGGCATCCAGGAACAACCAGGCACCAGGAGGCCATACAGAGCAATCACATGGTATGGCACAGAGTAGAACATGTATGCCAGCATCTGCATTTTAAACAGAAATATTAGTTGCTTTGCAATGTGAGGGAGATGCATTTAAAAACTAGCCAGCTGCTGACTGAGTTCAGACTACTTAAACCTACACTCCTGGCAGCAATGATTCCCAGGCTTTTTTGCAGCTGTAGCTTCTCTGAGAAAAGAGCTTCACACCTGGATGCTCAAATGGACCCAGCTACCCTAAGGCCTCCACTAATGGTGGTGGCTCTTGCCTCTTTGCCCCATCCAAATCCACTTTATCCCAGGATATGTTTTCCTACCCCTTGCCATCTTCATGCCAGTAAGTATGGCTTGACCTAATTCAGTGTCCAACCCAACATGGGTGTCCATCACAGTTGGGAGGTATGAGACAAACCCCAGATGCCCCTTTCCCAGGAAGAAAAGGTCCAGCAGAGACATTTGGTTTCTGCTTGTTTCCTTGCTCCCAAATGCTCTTACTGCTTCAGGCCCTGCCCCCATGTAGCAGCCAGGGTTGCCAAAGGATGGCCACCATGTGAATACAGCAAAACTAAAGCACAGCATTCCCTCCTCTGCAATACTTGTGTGAATAGGGTTTGTAAAAAGTGTCACATTTCACAGTGTTATTGTGTCACCAGTGACAGAAATGAAACATGAGCTAAGGGAATCCTGTCCTACTACACCTTTTTTTGTTCCATTATTCCAGGCTGAAAGTCTACTTTGGCCTTCTAAGGAACGGACATGATCATGAAAAGCATGGGCTCTGTTCTATGGATTATATTAAAAGAAGCCTTTGTAATTAGGATGCATAACTCTTGGTAACTGATCACATTTATCACAGTGAAGAGTCGGTGCCCTGTAATGGCTGTAGTAGAAAATACAAAATACTGTTAAACTTTCCATGAACAAATACTTCCCTTATCGCTTGTCATCTGTGAAACCCATGGCTTCCTCTTTGCACCAGTTAATGAATCACTTCTTAATGTTTTTATGTTCCACAGTCAGTTCTTTACCTGAAGCTTAGGGTAGGCAGCAGGATCTTTTATATAAGGCTCGTGAAGTTGAATATATAGCCGGCAGAGTTCAGCAGGGCAATCCAGAGCAATCTAAGGAGAATTTTTAAAACTTCCCGTGAACAAAGAACTTGTTCTAAAACAAGCTAACCTGATACCTGTTAGCAGCCCTAAAGCATCCACCAGCATCCTGCAGCACTGCCACCCTGGAGGTTTGGGCAAACTCTGCTGCAGAGGATGATCCATTGGATGAGCAATTAAAAGGCTGAAATGCAGCCTCCTCTCAGCTCCTGCTCAGGTTGTTTGTGAGGAAATACTGACAGCCTCAGATGGCTTCAAGGGTTTTGACTGGAAGAGAATCCAGCGGGCTGGCTATGCTGTAGTAAAAATATAATTGCTGTTGATTTGCTCTGATAAACAGATTTTGATCCGAACAAATGAACTTCCCAATGGAAAATTGCTCAACAGTGGAAACCTCAGGTTAAGCACCCAATTTTAGGATAGCAAGCTATGAATGTAGTCCAAGAAAAGAGTTGCATTGAGGCAAGGTAGCAGTGGAGAGAAATGAAAAGAGACAGATCTTACTTAAAGTAAGAATAACAATTTTAAAAAGAGAGTAGCAAAGGAGAGATTATTGGGTTTTACATTCCTATAGAAAGAACAAAGCTCCCAATAAACACAGAGAGACCCAGTTGTAAAAGTAGTTTCTTTTTGTAGTAGCCCTTAAAACTACTATTCTAAACTACGTTACCAATCTGTGTCAACAGCTGTTGCCACAACTATTTTATGGCAAGGCATCATTAATGCCTAAGTTACAGGACTGAACAATAAGTTTCCCACAATACAATTTCATGTGTATTTGTTGTGTGACTTTGCAGGGGAAATGCAAAGATTTGCAAACATTGGATATTCCTCTGTGTTCTTTTCCAACATGGGCATCCAAGAGGCAGATCTGTGTGGAATATAATGAATTCTGTTTTATTAGCTTTTTCATAAAGTCATTTACTGCATCTTACACAGAGATGCTCAGTTCATCTCTGTATGTATAAGGCTAGAAGCAGTTCCTGTTTGGTAAAGGAAATATTTAAGGAAATGGCCACACTCTCAAAAAAAAATAAAAGAACACCTCTGAGAAATGAAGGAGTGGAATTGCTGTGAAATTACAGGTAAAACAGCTGATTAACCTGCATCGGTAGTGCTCTGAAGTAGCTTGATCTATAAGAAATAAAGCAGTCTGTGACAAGTTAGAAGAAAAAAAAAAGTATTTTTGAGAGGCTAGTTTTCAGAGAAAGCAGATGAGAGTAATGTAAGCAGCAGAACTACAAAAGGACAAATAAAATGTTGTTTGGGTGCTTATTGTCACCTCTTACTTGAATTATTCTAGACAAGATAAGATCTACAAATCAAACAAGCAGATGGTTGTCTAAGACACCTAAACATTTGAGTTCTGTTCACTGAATAATATACAGCTTCCCCTCTGCTTAAGAGAGAAAATGTTTTGGAGATGAAAAAGGACTAGATTTATCTACTACTGGATTGATCTACTTGAAGCATTTTCACTATTGATTAATTCCCTCAGAAATTTTAATTCAATCAACTATGCTTAAAAGGCAAACATTTTAAAAAAACAAACCAACAACCCAACTCTTGATAAGTAGAAACAATGTGTGTTGTTCAGGTAATGTGGCTAAATCTTTTTTTTTTCTGTCTCATGCAGTGTAAATTAACTTGGTTACCTATATAATTTTAACTATGCATCTTGAGTTAGAAACACATGAAGATGGATTTGATTTAGTTGGTTTTTCTCCGTGTTCTTGGCCTTAAATGTAACACTAGACCAATGAAACCAGTTTTTGGTCGTGTTGATCAGCACTTGGGACGCTATTTACTCTTGTGATTGTGCACCTTCTTTTGAAAATCATACTTTACCTAGAGCAAAATGGAAAAGCAGAGCACCACTAATTATCATAAATAATCAATTTGTCCTTTTTATATCTAAGGCCTATGCCAGCCCTGAATCACAGGATTTCCCTTGACTAAAACATACATACTTTTTCACAGACAAAATTATTTCAAATTGCAAAAGTTTTACTGAAAATCAGAGGCCAGAATAGTAAAATATCTTCAACTTACCATGCCCCTAAATATGCAAAACCCCGTTGCTAGGATGAGGTATGCAGCTAACAGTAAATCTATTGGTCTCCTTAAGAGTCCTTTCTTCTGGACTTCCTGAACCACCTGCAACAGAGCCAGTGGTTAGTGAGTACATCCCGCTTCCGTGAGACGTGTATTTAACTCCAGATCAGTCACTACAAGAACAGCAAAGCAGTGAAACATGATGATAGATAAAGTTAGTTCTTGGTTACATCACCCTATTTATTCACTGATTTCACACATCTAAAAAGGTGACTTCAGACTGTATAGACCGCAGTGAAGAAAATTAATCTGAAAAAACGTTAGAAATGGATGGATACAACTGAAGCCATTTCAATACACATTAGTTTACTTTTGAAGTAACCTAAATCAAATTAACACCAACTCTCTGCAATCACGTAAGGTTTTAAAGCAACATAACTAACTTCTTAAAAGTTGCATCTTTTGTTAACTGGATTTAATTAATTTTCCTGAATCTCCGTGTGTAGAAAAGCTTTGGAAACATAGGTTGGCTTCAAACATTTGAAGTTCAATCTAATACACTTTGTAAAAGGACTGTTTGGAGGGAGAGCAAAATGAGGGTCTATCTCATTACTGACAGTGAATATTGGTTTTCAGCAGCCTGTGACACTATTGAAATTAATGGACTATCACTGGCATAAAATAAAGGCTTTTCTGTGTCAGTTGAGTTCTCTGCTCAGTTGAGTGAGTAAATATTATATCTTAATACGTAAAGCAGAAATAGAGAATGAAATGTGGATGTGTGCATATGGAAAATTCTCCTTTCATTCCATTATTGCTGAGTGCTCTGGATTCCTCTGACAGGCCCTTCTTGGTGTCCCCATCTCATCTATTTTGTACCCCCCTATCCTCAGCTTCGGGACAGGAATCCCCCTGGACACCGTGTGAGCAGATGCGAGGTGCTCACGGCCTACAGCAGCAAAGGCCAGGTCAGTACCTAACATGGAAGATGGCTTGGAGGAACCAAAGTCATTTCTCTGCCCACATGGTAAAACTTACAAGACTCATGGAAATAATCTGGGGTACGCTTTCAGCACTGTATAGTCACGGGCAAAATTATAAGCACATCAGAGTATCTCTCTCTAGTTCAGAGGGAAAACTTCCCCATTTATGTGTTACTCATTTCCTCTTCCTTTTTATTAGCTGTGTGTTGGCATGCAGGCAGCAAAAGAAAAATCTGATTTCCTTCCTGTTATACATTTGTGGAATTGTCTCCAAAACACAAAACAATAATTAGGATGTAGAGACACAGTTAAAAGCACTCAGGATCAAGATACTCGCAATGAAGTTATTGAAACAAGAGAACTGGTCTTGCAAGCACAATTCCTGAGTAAGAACTGCAAGATCTGAATTGTAGCTTAGCAAAAATAAGGCTGTTTTAAAGACATAGGCCATCCCTTTCATAAAACTATTTAATTTTTTCTTTTAAAGGATCTTTTTCAGAAGAAAAAGGTGATACCTTTGTTTTTCAAACACAACTAACAGGTTTCTTCCAGCAGTATGGTGTCACTTCACGGTATTTCAAGTACTAGTGTAGGAATGCTTACAATATTATCTGCAAAGAATGTCTATATTCTAATATTTATTCCTATGAAAGACAAAGGCCTCCTGTAGCTGCCGAGTTGCAAGTCATTTGCAGATGCAGACTGCCTAAGGATAACACAAAGTTTGAGAGCTGATACATTTTCTTTCTCCTGTGGCCTAAATATGAAGCTTATGGGTATGTATCACTTCTTTCAAAAGACATATCAAATCCATGTGTGTACTTACTGTGATCACAGAGCTAAAATAGAATTTTGTACTTAGAGGCTTTGGAGACTTCCGTATTAGTGGAAGCAACCTTTGGTGCAGTACAAGTTCATGAAATCAGTAAAATACAGGAAACTTCACCTTTTTTCCCCCTCTATGTATGCATTTATGCAAACAAAAAGAAAATGCAAAGCTTAAAAAATAATAAAAAAAAAAAGGCAAAAACAAAGCCCCAGAAGCAAAAAGTTGAAAGACAGTATGTACTTTGCTGACAAACCCCAGCTATGCGGTAATTTTACTTTAAATTTTTTTTTTTTTTTTATACAGCAAAGTCACATCCCTACATGCTAAAATGAATTGCGTGTACCTGGCAGTTACCCTGGCCAAGTAGAGATGACTCTGCCAAAGGTTTCCCATTTACTGCAAACAACATTGAACTCTGCGTGGCTCTCGCCAACACTGCTCTTTCTTTTGTGTAGCAAGGAAGCGTGTAGGCAGGCTTTGCAATTTCTCTTGCTTCCAAGGAAAAGCTATTTTCCATAAGTTCTGAGTGGCCCCTTACATGATTAGTTTTGAGGAATCAATTCCTTCAGAATTCATGTGCAAATCTGAATTTATGTATTCCGTTAATGAATTTTAATTTTAATTAAATTTTTCTGAGCCGATATACTTGTAGATAAACATGCTGGGCTTTGTAACCACTGCAGCAGAGCTTGCTTTGATTCTAAATGAGGGCATCATACCATTCCTCTCCCATGCACCCACCTTTGTTAGGACCATGTCTCTGTCCCCACAGTGCTTTATAATAATATTATAACAATGAATACCTTGGCCCAAACAACATACCTTGCTTGTGTTACTTTCATGTAAGTATTTTTCTATATACTTGCCCTATCATGTTTAAAAGCATTATCACATTTTCTTCCTAAATCTTTTAATATCAACTCTGAATTATAACTAAAAGTTCGGTTTGATCTATTGAAGTCATCAAAATGGTCTACCAAAAGAGAACTAAATATTTTCAGGACTAAATGAACAGTGGCATTACACACAATTATTTTCTTGAAACTATACTTAATTTAGGACTGAACTGTATGAAAAATAAGAAAAATTCAGGAGTAGTCAAGATTTAAAGGCATCTTAAGGTATACAGTTATTGAATCTAGGTATTTATGCTCTGATATGGAGCATAAATTAGATGTGAAGATAAAATAATTTCTAAAAAAAAAGTGAATTAAGAAGTTTTGGAGGTTCCAGTGAAAGTGAATCCAATGAATCAAGACTTTTTCTATGACTTTGAGCAAAGAAGTTTAGGTTTACAAAAAAGGACTCACAAAGAAGTACAATGTTAAATTTTCAGACAACCAGCTTATTAGGTGCTGTCTTTTTGAAATAGAATTTAAAAACTAAGTTTCTCTGCAATATGTTTCAAAACAAAGTCTCAAATATCAAAGCAAATCAAAACAAAACCTAAGTAAGCAGCTTAACTCCTGATAAGCATAGGAGACATGGCTATATTTCAGCAAATAAGCAGTCCATCATGTATTTTCTATAATAGCAATTTCTGTGGTGTTCTCAGTACTGGGAAGACAAACTGAAACCTTCATCCATCCTCCATGTGAAGGATGTTCTCACTAATACATATGGCAAAAAATCACCATTGCTACCTTTAACTACACTAACTTCTCTACCCAGGTGACTTTAAGAATGTGTTTCTGGGCAGAATTAGTGATGCTTTAAGTAAACCAGCTCAAATTCCTTTGGGATGGGACATGTGGCTTCCTATAGGCCTATGTAGGAGGGCAGAAGAGGATTTGGCACCTAAGTCTCCCCCAGTCTGCTTTTCATAGGGATTTGCCCTAAAAGTGGTGATTCTATAGTAGTTCTTCAAACTTCAGGAAATACAACATCTCTCTATATCCCTCTATTCCTACTGAAGAATCATGGATGCATGGCTGAATTTTACCTTTCGTACATTTCTGGGGAAAAGCTGTCTGTGCATCATCTGCTGTTACTCTACCATAGGCTGCACCATGTGCACGCTGTCTGTCTGTCAGCTCTGGGACAGGAACTAACTCCTCCCTCTGTGTCTCTGCTTTCAGTCACAGAATGAACCTGCCTGAGTGCAGGAGCTCTTGTGATGCACAAATATTAATTGATTATATTGCTTTCAACTGACATGGTGTGCTGTGGCAATAAACTGGCTTGCTTATAGCAACAAAGTGTTAAAGATCTGTGCCTTGTTCTGCAAGGAATTTTTTCTTCTTTTTTTTTTAATAAAAGAGTACATAAACTATTATTACATTATTTTATTGCTCAGTTAATCTTATTACAGCCCAACTATTAAATTCCAAGCAAACGTCTAAGGAGTTATGAGTTAACATTATTTTTACCGTTTTTTTTTAATAAGTAAGAGGTTGTGTAAATGATTATCATATCAATATCATATCAATTAACGTACTATGTCTTACCTGTAAAACCTAATATTGCAGAATGTACATATTAAAAATAATTAAATTACATGAAATCCATAAGTCATCTGCAGAGCTTCTATAAGGATTTTGTGGCGCTTTATAAAGCTTGTATATGTCAATATTTTCACCAGTTAAGAAACTGAAACAGTCAGAAACTGAATAGATAGAGGGTGGTAAAGCAATTACAGCTAGAAATAGGTTATTTACTCTAAACACACGATTCTTTTGCTTTTGCTTTATCCAACCATAATGAAATGGTCCTGCAATATAGATATTTTTACAGTGTCTACACAGCCCAGCAGCAATTGTCATAACAGTGAACAGTTACAGTACATTCCATGATCACCGAGGGACCTATAAAACTCAGCAGAAACAGCAAGCATATTTCAGTTTTCCTAACAGCAGCCAACACTGAAATACAATAATATTACCTTGACTGGCGTGTCGTGAGTCACTGCAGGTTGGTTATAAATTCGGAACCCAGCCCATATGGGAAGGCAAATATACGGTACACTTAAGAAAAAAGCAGGACACACTTTTGTTCCATATTTGCCTGTTAAAAAATAATTGTAAGATGTAAAAGAATTTGTAAGCTGTGTTGTGGAAGAGTTAAAAAGTATCCTATGTAACATCAAACCCAAAGTAGCTATGGTAACGTAAAGATATAGCATTAGAAGTCGCTGTTAAAGCAACACACAAATCTTGTTATAAATCGTGTGCTCAATAATGGTAGGGTCACTCACAGGTGACACAGTGTATTGGGCAGGAAGCCATTTTGGAAATTAGGGGGGTTTTTAGGGGACAGAAAACCACCTCTGCCACTCTGCACTAGGTAATCCAAGAAGATGGGATGGCTTTGAAATATCTTAATGGAATCTGCTTCAAACAGAGATATCATTCTTTAAAAAGTGGAAAAAATCAATGTATCCATTTTTTAAGATCTGATACCGCATTTGTTTTCCAAAGTCCCAATGTCTCCTACAGGCCTGTATTAATATTTGAGGACAAAACAAATTCAGAGAGCTATCCTCAGCCCAGGTAAATGAATAAATACTGTCTTTTACACTGGCAACTCTCTTTGTCAGAAAGGAAGGCAGAAGGCATGCTCTTGACAAGTTTCTTGGCCTTGCCTAGAGGAAAGAGATATTGTCACGTTAAATCTGTTTTCTCTGTAGTGCATGTGTATCTACAAAGGAGGGAGCTGGACTGGCCCTAGGCTGTACCATTAGTATTTCTCCTCTGTCATAAAAAGTGGGTCTATAGTAATTAGATAGCCTAATGCTGAATTTAGAAAATGTTTCATAGGGAAAAGTCGTATAAATTACATCCTTACCCACAATGTTTCCAGGCATAAAGACAACAATGCTCATGATAATGGAACCTAGCCAGTAGAGGCCAATGGTTCTATAGCTTTGTCTGTTTAAAAAAGAAAAAAAGATGTAATTGTTGCACCATCCCTAAACATCTACTACTCCGAATCACCTTCAAATATTATACTCATTACCATGATTGTATCTTAGTAGGTAAAGGTTTTCAAATCTATACCACAAGTCAGCAGTGGATTCTTGCCCCCCAGAGGGAGATAGGGAGAAATCCTACATTCATGTGTAAGAAGGTTATCACATGAACAGTACAGGATTTGTGTATACTCAATCATTTGCTGTTATGTTTCACTCATCTGAAGGCTGACTACATGGTTTTGTACATCGCAGGTTGTACACGACTATAAAGAATTAATAATTAATGAATGATTAATTTTATTCTGTTCATGCTTCTGTTACCGGCAGGTAGATTAGCTTCTGGAATTTAAGAGCTTTTTTTTTCAAACTCTTTGTTCGATAGCAAGAAACATAGGAATCTCTAGAAATAACCATTTTATCTTAAATGGCACGATACTCTCTAACATAGATGACAGATCACCTTCACGTTTAGCAATCTGTTATTCCTGTCATAAATATGTTATCTGGGAAAAAAAAATGGTTTTTCACACATGGTTTTAATGTACATCATCTCTAAGATTTCCTTTTAACTAACAAAGCATTAAGAAGGGCTACACTCTGCTGTAGAGTGAAGGCAGACTACAACTCAATGTATTTGCTGGGCTTATTCAGAGAGAAAGGGTAACCTGATGAGGGTACAGTTCCTGAAAGTGGTGAAATGACATGAAACAGTCCTGAAAGAAAAACCTAAATACCACATAGAAAAGAAAGCCCTTTGTAGATTATATGGTAACACGAGCAAAGCAAACAGTACACAAATCAAAACGACTTACTCCCATGCAATAGCTGCCACCATCAGCAGATACATCAGATAATGCACGGAGCCATCCCAGTAGCAGATCACATGGCCGTAGGCAGTGTTCAGGTACGGTTCACCCTAGGCAACATTTATTTTCAAAAAGATACAGTGATTAGAGGAAGAGTAACGTAATTAATAAAGAACAGCAGGAAACAATTTCAGAAAAGTGACCAATGTTCTTTCAATCTGGAGATACAGTTTTTGACCGGCAATGCACATTTCTAAGCACAAACCTGATTTAGGTAAGATCAGGTATAATTGAATCAGTTCTATAGTTGCAAAATAGGGTGCAAGATGGAAACCAAAACTCCTATGTATAAGTGTCAGCATTGTCCTGCTACATTATAGAAATATCAATTACTTTTCCATATTTTAGTGATAAAAGCTACAAAATAAAGATACATCTAGCATAGAACAAATAAAGATATATTTAGCAACCTAGAGATCTACCACAGTATTGAATATATTGATGACAACATATAACCTTGTAAGATCCAACTCATTTCATGCTGAAGTTCATGGAATCTTTTCAATGACTTCATGACTTTCATATCAAGCTCTTACTGAGCTATTTTTGGTGGATGTTGATATTGAGCAGCCAAGAGATTCTGCTGACTAGGTATCTGGCATCATCATTTTTTAACTCCACTTCAATTCCTTTTAGTAAAGTGATTAGGCAAAAATAACAGAGCAATTTTGTTTCCTTCTTGGTAACACATTTAGGTATTGCAGTACTCGCCCACTCCTGAGTGCTATCTATGGCTTTCTGCAAACATCTATCATTTATTTAATTTCACAAAAGTTAATACAGAACAGTATTACTTAAACTAACTAAAATAACATTGCAGCTTGAATGGTATGTTATTTTTTCCCAAGTCAGCAATGTCAAGTGGTTTTGCCCATAGGTTTTTCCCATAACAATAATGAAACAGGGCAATGACAAAATTCAAGAAAACCCTTTTGAATGTGTGAGCGGCTATTTTTCTGTGACAAATACTATACCAAGTTCTTTACAGTAAAGATCTTGTTTACATTTGTAAGCCAAACAATTGTTTACCTCTCTCAAGTAATGAGTCATGAATCCATCAATAATTCCATCCTGTTCCAGTCCAATTATTAGATTCACTACACTGGTAAAGGCAAATACAGCATAAACTGTAATAAGATAAAGGGGGAAAAATTAATAAAGATTTGAGTTGCACAGTTGCTGCACAGTCCAATAATTTAGTCAGACAAAGAACTATTGAAATAGATGCATCTACTTTGAGGTCACTGATACAGAACATACAATATGACTTTCCCACATGGCTTAGTTTTTTTTAATTAGCAGTTAGTCAACAAAGTTCTTAGGAAGCTTTTCTTAGGGATGTGAAATTTGGTAGAGCTGTAGGCGCAGCCTCCACGGAAAGTCAGTGTCTGCAGAAAGGCCTACGTAGCCTTTCAGAATTCTTGTTCAAATGAAGTAGACAACCTTGACTGTAGTCATCTCTTGGAAAGGAGAAGGGACTGTGACATGCCATTTTTGGAGGTGAGCAAGGCAAATGGCATTAGCCACAGCAGTCCAAAGGAGACCCATCTGGCAAGTTCGCAAGTCACTCCTTGGAGACAGGAAATTTTTTGTGTAAGGTTTAGGTTATTTATTTCCTTTGACTTCAGCATGAACTGGAAGTTCTTGACCTCACACAGAACACTGGGGACAGACACCTACACGCTGTAGTGAGGAGGAAGACACAGGGCAAATACATGTGGTTTGTACACTGTTTTGCCTAAAATTCCAAAAAACAGCAGTGGTTTTTATTCTAGATTTTTTGCTATAAAATAATCTAGATCTAATATTTCCTTTTAAAGGAAACCAATATTTGTATTCCTTATGGCAAAGTAACAATATAGAAATGTTTGCCCAAACCTACACACAGCTTAAGACAGGAGTCAGGGTGGCTTGAGCTTTCTTAGATATCACAAAGGGGAGATAACACAGAAGCTAATAAAAGTAGGAGAATTAAGAGATTCAGTCCCAGAAAACACCCAGCCATGGAGGCCATTGATCCAAAAGATACAAAAATCCCAAATGAGTCCACTTAGGATGAGATATACATGTGGGAGGTCTCCTGTGGATCTTAGATAAAGGAGGATCTTAATGGAGCAGGTATGAGAGTATTTCAAAAATGTTCACAGCCCAACTCAAGTGTTACTCTTTTCAAATAGGAGGTCTGGCTGGTCCCTAAGCTGGATCTCCTACTTGAAAAAAATAAAAAGGTTCAAAAGAAATATTATTTCTTCTCCTTTTTCCTCAGTCTTTCTTTCTTGGCTCCTTAGCACCTTAGGTGACTGGGGCATGAAGCCATTCCTTAAATGTTTAATCTGAAATAACTGTCATATATTATCATTTATAGAAATTAACACTTTCTGAATTTAGCTTCATTGTTATCAAGACATACCATAAAACAGCGGGTCTTTTGGTGGTTTTCTTTTCACAAGAACACGAGCCAACAGAGCAATAAAAACCAGCACCAGCAATCCAACTGCAACAAGTACCCAGGAACTGTAACAGTATTAAGGAAAAAGTATTTAAAAGAAAGAAAGAGATGGAATTTTGCTTCTTCAGCTTTTCTTACCAGCTATGCTTAAACACATATACTCTTAAAGTAACTTTCAATACTTTAAAAGGCCATTTATTAAGTCCATCGCATAGTCTGCCATAGTATTCATTTTACAGTTTTGCAGAATTTATGGGCCTGTCTTTTCACATGTGATCATCTAAAAAAAGAAAATACGAAAATAGCTAGATAAACAACATAACCAGGAGTCTAGATTTCTCTAACGACAGTTTTCATGCTGGTATTTGCAAAAATAAACAAAAATGATGGAAAACTTAAAGGTCAACGAGAAAAGGATCATTAGGGTCATCTAGTCTAACCTTAGCAATAAATCACCTACTCAAAAAATTACATATTTGCAAATAAACCACATCAGTTCCATGGAACAGGAGCAGTAGTGTGGAATGCCTATGATAAGGCAGGATCACTTGGGGGGGGGGTCAGCAATCAATACACATGGGTTCAGCAGAAAAGACCTTTTCTTGGAAGACGAGGACTATAATGATAGTGCATGTGAAGTGGTGGTGGAGGAAAGCAGAAAAGCCTTCAGCACAAAGCAAACTTGCCTTCTTCCCTAAGAAAACATGAGTTAAGAAAACTAGTTTGAAATTGGTTTATAGTTCCAAGTGCGTAAATTGTATTTAGTTCTCTGTAAGACAGACTCCCCTTCTCAGTCTTCACTTTTGTGCCTGTGTACAGGGGAAAAAAAAAGGAGGGGAAAGAAAGGTAAAGTCCAGAAGCATAAGCTAAAAATAATTGGCATATGAGTTTATACGTGGTACCACACTGCACGTCAAGAAAACCAAATGTGTACAAACAAATAACGCTATGATGGCCTTACTGAAACTTGACTTAAAATTACTGTAAAAAAATGGCAAGATCAAATATTTCAGAATATATACACACATACTTTCTGAGTCAGGATGAGCAGTACTAACTTGTTGATTTATTTTATGGTTTGAATCTTCTGCTAGTCTGTTTTCCCAGTGATTAATTTCTTCATGCCATTACAGCTGTTAATATTGCAGTGACTTTTCACTGCAGTCTATCAATTTGAAATAAATATTGGCAATGAATCAAGTAAGTCAGCATGTGTTATTTGGCATTTCTCTTCCAGTGAGAAACAAAAAATTAAGTTACCGGCCAGAAGGAGGAAAATGAGGAAGGAACAGATGTAGCAAAGCCTTAAAAACACACAGCAAATATTTGTGCAGTAAAGTTGCAAAACACCCCAGGCTGTGAGATCACAAAATACCACACGGACCTTTAAGTACATTGGTTTTTCCATGAGGAAAGATTTTTCTAAGACCTGCGCTTTATCCTGGGACCCTACCAATTTTTTTTTTGACAGAGCGATGGCATATGGACATTTTCAGTTAAAACTCGCACGTCTCACAGAGTGCCTGAAGCGTGCGGAGCTCTCTGAGGCTGGTGAGTTTTTCCACTCGTTTTTAAACAGAATTTGGATTTTGTTTCTGAAACACCGTGAGCGGAGAGCCGGGGGGGGAGGCCGGGGAGTCCCGGGGAGCCCTCGGAGCCCCCCGCCCGGGGGCTTGGAGCACGGTGCGGGGCCAGGCGATCCCCCCCCGGGCTGCCTCGTCCTTTCGGCGCTCCGGGACGCGCTTCAGGTGATGCGGCACCGGCAGTTTTGAGGGTGCTGTGGCGAGCGGCCAGGCTGGGCTCCCGAGCCCCGGTTGCATCCCGGCACGGAGTGTGGGGGGGTGGTCTCCCGCCCTAGCCCGGCTACCCGCGGCGAGCCCTCTCCGCCCGCTGCCCCGGCCCGTCCCGCTCAGCCCCGCCGCCGCCGCTGCCCTCTCCCTGCGCTGCCGCTAAAAATACCCTCCGGGCTCCCCCGGCCGCCCGCACCTCGCTCACCCCCGCCGCCCGCGGGAGCCGCCCGGCCTCGCCCGCCTCACCTTCCGCTGGCCGCCAGGCAGTTGAAGAGGTATGTGACGGGGATGGCGGTGAGGGAGAGGACGAAGACGCCGGTGGCCGCCGAGGCGCTCATCCCCGCGGCGGGAGGCGGCAGCCGCCCTCTGCGCCCCCGGGCCAGCGCCGCGCCTTGCCCGAGGCGCCGCCTCGCCTCAGCCCTTCACGCCCCGCCGAGGGGCGTCCGCCCGCCCGCCCGCCGGGCTCGGCCCGCCGCCCGCCCCGTGGCGGGAAAGGTTAAATCCGCCTCGGAAACCGGAGCCGCCCGCGGCTCGGAGAGGAGGGCCGCCGGGCTCCCCGCCTGCCCCGGGGCTCGGGAACTGCCCGAGCGGCGTTGCGGCGGCGGCGGGAGGGAAGGGGGAGGCTCCTCCGGTAACCGGCAAGGACGGACAGCGGCGGATTGCCAAGTGGATGCTGTAGCGGTTGAGCTCCAGGGCTCGGGAGGTTAATTGTTAACTCACGGCACGGCGAGAAATGGCCGGTGGATGCGTGTGCGCCCGGTCTCTTGGAAGCCGTGCGTTTTGGGGGAAGGCGGTCGGTGGGAAAGAAGTTCCCTTGATCGGACTGGTGCAGGAGCCTCTCTCAGAAACCCATATGAGAAAATTCGGCATCTCTTTTTGCATCAGAATTTAGCTGGGTTATTAAGAACAGGGGCATTAGCATTTTAAAAATGTTTTAATTATGAACTCACCTCTTCCATTTAAATGTCGATAAATTTTTTTTAAAATTTGGCACACGTTTGAATTTATCCATCAGCAATTTTTTCTGGCTTCTAACTTTGTTTATACATGAGTATCGACACTGAACCATCAGCGTGCAAACAAAGGTGGAATGAGTCTTGTGTGCAAGGCAAACAGAAGTGAAAACCACTGTTCCTAGTAGCATTTGAATCCAGGACATTGGCAAGAGGGACCAACCACCCTGTGCTGCTGGAGGAAACGAGTGAATGTGTTCCTAGTGAGCCAGGCAGGCTCTCTCTGGTGGAGCCCCAGGAAGTACAAACGCTGCTCTAAAAACACCCCTCTGCAACAAGGGGCACAATTGCGATTGCCCGGCGGTGCAGCGGTGCGAAGGAGGCTGAGGAAGCAGCACCTGTCCATCAGGAAGAGGCTGAAGAGCTTTGGCATACGAGTGCTCTCCGTAAATACTTGAGGAGTTAACACCAGGGAAAGGAAAGAACTCTGTAATTTGAAGGACAAAGCTGTGAAGAAACTTTAACTAGTTTTTGGAAGCAGAATTTTAGCTATGAGCAGTAAAGGGTCTTCTACTCTTTTGCAATCAGAGTAGTGAATTTAAAAAAACACACCCAGGAGTCCAACTGCAGAATGTCGTTTGACAAGTTTAAGCAATAGACTAATTGATATTATGGCAAGAAAGGAAATCGATGACCCAGAACCCATTTATCTCCTACATATTATATACAAACAAATTCTTGAATAGTTATTTCAGGTGAGAAAGGTCTAAAATCTGGCCGTGGGTATATGAACGGGTTAAACCATGCTCAACCAAACTATCTGGTAAAAACATGATGCAACTCCTAAAAGTAATTTAGTCCACCCAAGTGTCAAAATTGCCATTGGATGAGTCAGGGCTAAATTTACCACCTCCAAATGCCTACCTTTCAATGCACAGCCGGTTAACTTCTCAAGCTTCCAAATGTATAGGCTGCTTATTTGTATGCAGCTGGCACGGTGCACTCTCAAGATTCATGTCTCAAGCTTTGCTTGGTAGCTCCTGTGTCCGTAAAGGCAAAGGCAATACGGGAAATCTCCCTTACTGCTCTGCCAGCATATTCCTGCACTGATTTGCACCCGGCTTCTTGATCAAGTCCTGTTTCAGCTTCTGAGTAGAAACTGTCAGGGCACATGGTGTGGTGGGCACGTAGCACCTCACCGATACAGGGTGTGTTGTTGGAGTCTATTGTGTTGAGATCTATCAGCTTTTGATTTAAAAAATAATTATGAGCATCTGGTAGCAGAAAAGAGCCCTGAGATGGGATGTTTGAAGTGTTTGTTCCAAAGGGCATGTCTTTTCCTTTCATTTTCATGAGGCTCTAGACAACCTTCCATCTCCATTGTTCCTCTCTATTTCCCAACAGAGGAGATTCCCCGAGTCCTCCCATGGTAGCATTGAACACGTGGGTTCTGGTATGCCACGCTTCCCATATCAGAAATCTTTCTAGTAGCTACAGATCCTTCTAATTCAAACTTTCCTTCTCTGTGCCAAAATATTCTGGTGTCTATTTCAGCCTTTATAAAGAAACTAACACCCCCAGCATTCTTGTTGACTTTATTTATATAGTTGACACCAATTCCAGAGAAAAAGGTAAAACTTGCTCACTTAGTGAAGCCCAAAAGAACTGTTCAACTTCCCCAACAGCAAATAGTTGAAAATTTGGCTTTCAGTCAGAAATTAAGGCAAATAGCAAACTATCTTACTGATCAAACACCACACTCAGTTTAGCAGCAGGAGTCCTCAAAAACTAACGCTTGCATTTCTTGAAAGCTCTAAGTGTTCTTGTGGGGGAGGAAGAGGAAAGAAGAACTTCAACTGTATGTTAACACCACCCTCTATTCACAGGTACCAGAACAGCAATATAAAAATGAAGGTAGGAATAGGGTGTCTTTAACTACATAATTACTAATCAAAGTGTTACATGAAAGTGGTGTTGATAAGATGCTGTCACCAGAATAGCTGTAACCTCTCAGCTTCCTGTCACATACTCAATTATATTTCTTGATGTCACAAAAGCATTTTTTCTTTCTTTTTCCTGAATTTTATAAATGGTAACATCATCATAAGGCATATGGAGGCATCATTAGTAGAATATCATAAATCTTTGTAACTATTTAGCAATATTAGATGTCAGGATAAGATTGAAAAACACGTATATCCTACATAAACTGCAGTGAAACTTGAAAGCAAAGTGGAGTAATGAAAACAGGAAAATTAAGACTCCTTCCCACACAGAAATTGTCAGAGGATCAAATTTATTGACAACGTGATTCCTAGTGTTCTGATCTCATGTTTCATTAGAAACACAGTTCCTTCAGCAGCACAATGTCAAAACCAGTGATCCTTCACCAGGCTCTAACATTCCTGTGTCAGAAACGACATGATTTCTGTCTAAATTGTCGTTTTGAAGTAGATAGCCCAAGAGTCTCTCAAATCACAAGTACCAGCCGTATGCCACACGGCAAACCCCTCACTGGGAATCCCAAACACAGCACCAAACCACTTTTGTGGTGCCTTGGCTGGCAGGGCTCGGCTCACAGGCAGCATCCTCAGGCTGGTCTTTGTCAACTTCTCCATTAGACCATTACTGGATCAACAGTCAGTGCTTGTAATATGGAAGATGTTTCTCTTCAGTCTCTCTACTGAATGGCAGCAGACCAGTCCTGATGCCAGGACTAAGGCAGCATTTGTAAGTGTGCCAGAAAAAAGAACACTGTGGAGGACCTAAAAATGCTTATTTATTAATAGTCAGCTTCAAAGTAGGAGACTAACTGGCCATTAGGTCTCTGTGTCCACTTTTAGTCTGGGAAACAGCTCTTATCTTTAATAGCTGCCTGTTAAATCCTGACAAATTGTAGGGCTTAACGTTATATTGGTTCTATTTTAAATCAAAGGAATTACATTAATCTATACAAATATAGGTAGGTGAACCTTAAGCAAGCACATGAAGATCAATGCAAGGATTAAGGGTCGCTATTTATAGCTTATGGAAGCATTGCTCATGTGTTCACATATGTCTGTGCCAAGCAGCAAGCTCTCCCTGCAGGATGATGCCAGCTACAAGATACCATCCTGGTACAAAACAGCTCTTGTCATTCAGTCTTTATGGAACTAAGCTGACACATGTCTGAGAGTGTACTTCCTCTATCTGCAAGGGAGGTTTTGAGGCAGGAGAAGTCAGTAGCCAATAGTCCAGATAAAGATGGATTAAAAGATGAATTAAAAATTTCATGTTTGGGACTTTTGTTAATTTGTTAATTTGCTGAAGGAGCAGCTTAGACCACACATAACTGCAACCCTGCAATAGCTTTAAAGCCAACCTACTGTATTTCTGAATTTCTTGCTAGTTAAGAATGTACGACCTAATAAATGATTGTAAATGCTAGGCTACATGGTGCACCAGAGGCAATATTATACAGTTCATATGGTATGCAGAGGGTCAGGAGGCCACCTGCTAATGATCTGCTGAGGATTTGGGGGATTCTCCAGCAGCAAACACAGCACCAAGAATTCTCCAGCACTAATCACATGCAAAGAGGAATTAGTGGTCAGTGTTCGTTCCACCTACGAAACTGAGTGTCAGTACCACAAAAATGGAGTTTCTTTTTGTGCTACCACCTGCCTATTCACCAAGGAGTAATCTTAAGAGGGAAAGAGACATGTCAGAGTAAAAATAGTTGTTAAGAGTTGACTTAAACTCTAAATGGCAAGAGTGTGGCTTCCCAGTAAGAATCTTGTTAATTGTGTGGAAATTGAACTGGTAGCTAAACACCCCAGCAGAAATGGAGGAAATGTGTGCTCTGTCTGGAACGCTGCTGTGCCTCAACACATTTTCCAGGAACTGAAAAGTAAATAGCTTCACAAAATAGTTACTCCTCAATCATAAAGATATGCTGGTAATAACTGATTAAAAAATTTCCCCTCCTTTGCTTCTCCAGCTATGCAGTAACAGAACATTTTAAATTATTTAAAAAAGATTGTAAGTGTAAGAGGGTGTAAGATTTTTCGTAGAGACAGCCATGTCAGTATTTGAAACTATATGTAAAATAGGTATGTGGTGAGTAGAATCTCCTAAGGCTTAATTAATTGGTTAGTTTTATAATAACTTTCAGATAAAAGATGTGAAGAATGTTGCTGTTGCCATTTTTTGTAAATACATAAATGTGCAGGATAAAAAATGAAAGAGCTACCTCCACAACTGGAATAATTGAAAATTTCCATGAGATGTTTATATCAGTCGTACACAACACTATGTCAGGATTTTTACAGAAGTATTTTGATTAGCAGGAATGTTTATCACAACAGTGTACTCTAAGTGATTATTACACATGTAGATTATTATACATGTAGAAATTATGAATATTATCACTAAAAATCAGAAAAGTTTATCAATATAGTTGAGGGTGCAAGATATATAACCACCTTAATACTCCAGGACAACTAACCAGCACAGCTCAAAATGCATAATAAGGTGCTCACATAAAAGAATTACTTGTAGAAATGATAGAAATTATTACGAATTTTAAAATTCTGAGAAAGTTGCATACATATTATAGTCAGTTTTAGATTACAGTTGAATTTATAACAGTTAAAAATACCAATTTTGCTTTTATTTTGGCTTTTTTATCAACATTACATAGGCACTTTACAAGACATAAGAAAAAAATGTAATCCCCGCCCTTCAGTGTTCCTCAGATCTCAGATTCTGAGTTTATTTTCTGTGATCTCAGATTCTGAGTTTATTTTCTGTGCATGCATCGGTCCAGTGCTGCAAAAACTGCAAGGCTACATTAGCTGCAGACCCCACATCACAACTGTACAGGTTAATGTCAACCAGAGAAAAGATAACAATAATAATCACAGTAGAAAGCCCAGAGAGATAACTATTGTTATTATTATTTGAAATCATTGTTATTAAAAATTTACACGTCTGAGTAACTAATGCTTCTGGTAATTCAGTCACAGGAATGGTAATATGCATGTCTGTCATTCACAGCAATGGCACAGAGCAGATGTAGGGGATTTTAAGAATCTTATTGGGTATGGAAAGGAAAAGATGTCATCAAATGGCCTCAACCGGGAAGTTTAATGAGAAACAAATCTGTGATTTACTCTGAATTATTCTTTTCCCTCCTGAAGCAAGAGAAAGGATGCTAACTGCTTATGAGAACAATTGCTAATCACTGTAAAAATATATGCCAGCTCAAAAACTCTGATCGTAACAACAAACAGCTCCTTAGAACATACACAAAGCTGAGTTCATTTGGGGAAAAGAAGGAAAGGGAGGAGAATTTAAATAATTTCAGGAACAAATGATTGAAAACAATACGCTTTGTAACCCAAGCCCTTTTGATGGCTCTCCGAGAACTGGCCCTGTTTCACTAGTAGGGAAGGCCAGGGCCGCTGGGCAGGCATTCCTGTGTCTCTGGGACATCCCTGGCATCACAAGCATCTTAGAAATCCCTGCAGTTTGACCAGGACATTCTCTGGCTCTTCTTCAGTGTATGTAAACCCACTTTGTGCTCCCTCTCCCTGCAGCCCTCAAAATTTGGAGCGTCCTTCCTTCGTGAATTTCCACAGAAAAAAGGCCCTAGGTCAGCGGGAGCTTGCTCAGGCCATTACACAGACCTTGAAAAGGAGTTGCTCCAAACTGTAGACACTCTCTGACCTTCTGTTTTGCTGGCTAGTGATCAGGACAACCTTCACAGCTATATAATATAGTACCATTGAACTTTTGTCTGCAGCCCTTGATTTGTAGCCATTCTGTTATGTGAGATCAAACAAAAAGTAGTTCTTGGTCTAATTTGCACTGCTTATGCTACATACATATTTTTCTCTACATTAATTTTTGTTGTATTTCTTAGACAAAAAATGGGCATGCTAAGAAAGCAAACAACAGGCCAGCATTTCAGTGACATTCACGTGTAGTCCCTTTTGGGAAAAGCATTGTGTATTATTTCTGATCTGGACTGGTGAATACAAGCCCATGACATCACATTTAAAAACAGCTATGATCTACCTACTGATAATGCCAAAGAAAAACTAGCTGATTTTTTTAAAAAGGAAGCTGGCACAAAGATGACAAGGTGAAACAAATGTCTGAGGCTCATTGCCTATGTGCAGAAAGACCCAGTTTCAAAAAAGAAATCTGTTACTTAATATTTTCTTACTTTTTTGTTTCTTTCCCCTCATTTTCTCTCTCAACTTTCTTTCACAGTCTTTTCCATTTTTTCTATCTTGCATAGCTTTGTCTTCTTATGATTGATTTCTCATCCTTGAAGATACTTCACATACTCTGCCTGCCCCAGCCACTCTCCTGTCTGTTCTTTGGCATATCTTTCCCTCTTTTTTCCTTAACTCTCTTCCATCCTTGTTAACTTCTTCTAGTGTGTTACTGACAATACACTCACTTTTTACAGAGTTCTCTATAAGCAGAGTGGTCATGGCTGGTTGCTCTCAGCTGACAGACTAATCTATGAGTGAACACAGAAAAGTAAAAGTAGAAGGAGAGCAATGAAGAGAACTCTCATTAATACCCAGATCATCCCATGACTGAAAAACATATTCCCAGAAAACTATTTATTTGTGTCCATGGTATCGCTGTTTCACTCATGATTTTTTTCCATCTCTGTCCTTAAGCTATTGGAGATAATCTGGGCTTCTCTGGCTTTCCCTGCTTTGCCCACCTTGGGACAAGAAAAGCACAAAGGTGGTAACTTCATTCTTCTAAGTCAGCAGTATGATTTTATTTTTAAATATAGCCTCTGTGCAAAGCTACTTGCTGCTTTCTGGTTGGTGTACTATGTCTTCTTGTGCCCTTTCTCACTATCATTTACCCCGCTGAAATTGCTTCCATCTTGCTTAAGGTTCTCTAAAACTTGTTCTGCGAAACGGACCACATTTGCTTGGTCTCAGTTTTGTCCTAATTATAAACCTAAACGCAGAGCGGTGACATATTCTGTTCCTCTTTTAGCCACATGCTTTCATAAATGCTGACAAGTCAGGGAGCTATGATAAATAGCTTTTAGGTCCGTAATCTAAATTGCTGATGTATTTACAGCAAAACTCCAGCAGATGGCAAAACGATCCACCTTATTTTTCAACGGCCCGTGTCCGGTTTGACAGGACTGTGAAAACGCAAAGATACTTTTTTTTTCTTCTTCCTCCCCCCACCCCCCCGCCCTTTTTTTTTTTTCCGCTAAAGCCACCAAGATAGTACACTAAAAATGCTCCTAATTTGCTTGTCGGAATTTTCCTAACTAATTTCACCACCCTACATTCCCTGGTCCAAGAAGGTTAAATTTGATGGCTGCTGCGTTAAGCACAGAACCCGCCTCTCTGCCACATTCACTATTGCTGGGATTGATTTTTCTCCTCTGTTTAAAACGCGAAACGTACACACACACACACACACACACACACACACACACACACACTCTCTCTCTCTCCCCCGGCTCTCCGCGGCTCTGGAAAGCGCATTTCCACTGCAGACACGGCTCTCGGATGCCTTTATAAAACTAACAGGAGACACGAATCCGTAACGCGGCCTGGAAGACCCGCCCGGCGAACCGCGCTCCCCCTCAGCCACCGGCGCGACCGTTGGCGGAGGGCGGGAGGACAGGAAGCAACAGCCCCGCCGCGAGCCTGCGCGCGCGCGCCTGAGGCGCATGCGCGGCGCAGTGCAGCGCCGGGCGAGAGCGGGTGACGTCGTGCGCGCGGCGGCGGTGGTTCGCGTGCCGGCGGTCGGAGCGCGGCCCGGCCCGGCCCCTCAGGGCGGCGATGGCGGCCGCCGGTGGCGGCTCGGGTCCGCCCGTGGAGACGCCCGCCGCCGCCGCCGCCGCTGCCGCCGCTGCGGAGGGCGGCGCGGTGCTGCAGCGGGAGCCGCTATACAACTGGCAGGCCACCAAGGGCTCGCTGCGGGAGCGCTTCGCCTTCCTTTTCTCCAACGAGCTCCTCAGCGACGTCCACTTCGTGGTGGGCAAGGGCAGCCCCCGCGGCGGGGCGCCCCCCGGCCCCGGTCAGCAGCGCATCCCCGCCCACCGCTTCGTCCTGGCAGCCGGCAGTGCCGTCTTCGACGCGATGTTTAACGGCGGCATGGCCACCACCTCGGCCGAGATCGAGCTGCCCGACGTGGAGCCCGCCGCCTTCCTGGCGCTTCTCAGGTCAGGCCGCGGCGCGGCGTGGGGAGGGGCTCCGTGCAGGATGGGGGGCTCCTGGGCCGGGGGCACCGCGCAGCGGGTCGGGGGGGGGTGTCTCTTCTCCCACCGGGCTCGGCCGCCGGTGTCATTGCCTCGCTCCGCCGCCCCTCCTGGCTCCTGTCCCCAAAGAGCCGCCGCCTGCGTGTCCGTGGGGGGAGATGCGGAGAGAACGTCTCACCACCTTGTGGGCTGGCACGCAAGGTCAAACCAACCCCCCGTCCCGGAACACATTTTGGTTTCTTCTTGCTCTTTCCCCGGCATCCTTTTTCCAAGGGAAGTGGCCTAATTTCAGGGCAGCTAATTGTCCCTTCAGAAGAACACTTTGACAGTGGTGGGTGTCTGATTTGGCCTTTTGATTCCATTTGTGTGGCTTTCTTTTAAGTAAGATGATGGGAATTAGTGGTTCGTCCGGGTGTTGCAACTACCCATCCACCTTGTAACAATGACTAGTAAGGGACAGAGGCTGCTGTACCAAGCTTTTCATTTTGTTTGAAATTTTACTCATCTCGCTGTTCACTTCGCTCTTTCAGCAGTAGGCAATAAATTTTTTTTTTTACTCTTTTTACCAGAGTAATGCCAATTGTAATCACACTTATTTTAGATACTGTAGGGTGGAGAGTGTACGTGCAGCAGAAGGCAGTAACTAACAGATTTCTACACACAAACCACCCGAGTGAGACCATGAGTGCAGCAATGGCAAAAGTACATAAAATGGGTCAGTGATTTCTAATTTGTGCAGAACAGGATCTGCTACTTCTCACACTCACAAAACTGATGAGTTTGACTACTGTTTATTTTTACTCAGTGTAGTGGTAAATAAAATTTATGGTGTTCATAGCAACAATTACTGACAGTTTCTTTATGCATCAGGCTGAGGTGTGGTAATATGACTAAACTGCTTAACCTTCATGTGTTTCTCAAAGAAACTCCTCTGTTAGGCAAAACCTCTATAAAATACATGAAACAGATTTCTGTAATGAACATTTGGGAAACAAGTAATGTTATTGCCTGGAAATGAATATGTAGTGTCTCAAAACTTTCTGTAGTCTTAGTAACTTTCTCTTTATTTTGAGGTCTAACAGGTAAGAACAGTGAGAAGTCACCTAGTTCTTTAGTAATCATGGACTCTGAATAGTTTGTGTTGCAGAGTGCAGGATAGTGGGAAGTGTCTTTCAAGCAAAATAGTTTCAAAGGTTAAAAGTAAATGATATGCACATGTATATATTTGTATATATGTGGAAAAAACACTGGACAGTTAAAAGTGATTATAACGAGAGAAGTTTGGATAAAAATATAAACACAGAAACAGGAGAATTTAAGTAGAGATAAGAAGGATTTGGTATTTGAAAACTGTAGAAGTGAATGACTACATGTTAGAAGCAAACAAAAACCATCTTGTGTTGGTGGAGCTGCTAGTACATAATGGCCAGGGGACTTGCGTAAGTAAACTGATTATACTTGTATCTTGTCTAAATATCACCAGACTGATGAACTGTTGAAACATCTCAGGTTTGTTGTTGTCTTTGGTACAAAATACACGGTAGCTTTTTAGGACATTCTTCCATATTATATTTTGAGCTTACATTAGGGTAAGTATACGTTGCAACACCTTGTTAAAAACATATCAAAGGAGAACTTCTTTAATACAGACCAGCCCTAGACTTATTCCATATTTGTATATGCTGTTTTTAAGGTATAACAATTACAAGAAACCTGATTTTCATACCTCCACACCCCCCCCCCCGGTGTTGGCCTGAAGAGACAAAAATTATACCTTGCGTTGTTGGCCGTTTTTATCTATCATTAGTAAATTACTCTCAAATTAGTCTATTGTCTCTCGAAGGGCAGGAAAGGAGGGAAGAAGGCAAGGGGGAATGATAAGTGACCTTGAGTCCCACTGAGTTAAGTGGTATAAACATAAAGGTGTGCTGATTGAGGCGTGCCACAAATGGGAGAGTTAACACAGACACAGAGCTCTTGGCACACAAGCAGAGGGATTTTTAGATAGAGGACACACCTAGAGTTCCTCAGTTATGAGAAGGTGAATGCGTCATGATCATCCATCCATACACTTACGGGAAATAGGATTATACAGCATCCTAGAGCAATGTACTTTATTACCATTTTTCATAGTTCTTACCGCTAGATTTTAACTTTGGAAATTCACGCTTTTTAGTATGTGCAAAAGACTACTATTTGACTTTGAAACGTATTGCCATCAAAAACTTGAAGTATTAAACACAAAAAGTTTCTGTATGTAACTATATCACATGCTCTGTAACTATGAGTTGCTCTGCCCTGTGGTGGTCAATGTCTAGAAACAGATGAGACCAATAGTGCCCAGTAAGTTCCTGTGACACACCACCTCTCCTGCACTGAGTGAATACCCTAACAGATGGAGCCCAAAGTTGTAGACCAAATTACCTCAGTGAACATTTTATGGATATTTATGTACATTTTACAGACATTTTATGGGAGGAGGGGTGGTTAATGGGGATGTGTTGCTGTAGTGTGGGGCCCGAGTATGATATAAATGGTATCCAGTAAAGGGTAGCAAATGTATTCCGTTTGGCTGGGATAGAATCAAATTCTTCATAGTAGCTTGTATGGGGCTGGGGTTGTACTAAGAATAGTGTTGATAATACACTGATGTTTTAGTTACTGCTTGGGATGCTGTGCAAATTTTAATTGTTAGAACTTTAATCGCTTAAGTCCCGTTAGTTTGCCATTAACACACTTTCAGTTTGGGAGTGTCTCTTAATGTATATCCAGCCATACGGCAAGAGAGGGATTGGAGCATATAGCCTCAAGTGTGTCCTTTGTGGGATAAAAAAGCATCCTGTAGCTCCCAGATCTCACATTAATGAAAAACCTGCATGTATGTACACTGTTGGCACACTTGAATTCCTGTCATTTGGCCATGTAGTTGATTTGTGATCATAGGAGGGAAAAGCCTGCAGATTTTCTGGGAAAATAGGGTCAGAAAAGTGCAGTTTCGATCTGCACCCTGATCCTTTAGGAAGGTGTAGTAGAAAGTGAACCACAAGCAAGATAAGCTCCTTTGGTGTGTCAGTTCAGTGGCTTCAGATTGAGCACACTTAAGGAATAAAATTAGAATTACATCCCACATTAGGGGATTTTAAACAGATTTTTTTTAAAATCTTAAAACCAACATCTAAACATGCTATTCTAAAGCTTTAATGAGCTATACAAAACTGTACCTATGAGATACTAGTTTCTTGAAAGCAGATTTGTCAGTGATTGTGACTGACCAGTCAGCCCATCATTTTAATAAACTGATAATATTTTATAGCTTTCATAAATCAGTTCTAAATGAACTGTATGAAACTTTTACTTAAAAAAAAAAAGTTAGCATTTAATTAAACTCATTATTTCTAAAGCTGTTTAATTCTTTAAACTGGATCAATCTAGAGCATCGTTCACATTTCATAAGTGAAAGCTGTCCGTTTGAATAGTTTGGAGTAGTGTAATGGTAAATAGGTACCTGTTGGTAAGTGATCACCATATTTAGGTGTATGTTAGCAGTTACCAAGAGTTTTCTTGGAGTATAAGAAATACAAGCAGTGAAGAATTTTAGTTGAAACATTAATTTTAGGATTCTGTTACTTAGATCTCCCCATTTGAGTTTGTTCAAGTCCATTGCTTTCACAATTTTCTTCTGTTAAATGCAATTTGCTTATTATTACATTTAAAAACCTGTCTAAACATGCCTTCTATCTCTTCATATTGCTTGTCATTAATTACCAGGAGGTTGAACAAAAAAAATTAGGAAATAGGAAGGAATTGTGGGATTCCTGCATTTGCTCTGTGCCCTGGTCTGTTGGTTTTAATGTGTTGGAGACACATGTATTTTTGGAAATCACAGGCTATTCTTGATTATTATCTGAATATTGCTAGGATTATCTTCAATGTCACCTGTAAGAAAAGTTATTTTTAAAAATAAGTCAACTTTTCCATGCAGAACCTTAAAAGAAATCTTATCTTGTCTGGTCTCAAATAACAGCTGCTCAGGAAGCAGAGGGTTGGTTTTTTTTTCTGGTTTTGGTGGAGGCTTCTGTCTTTTGGTTCACAACTCATGCTAAAATCTCAACCAATCATCCAGCCTCAAACAGTGGAGACAAGCCAGAGTGTTTTGCTATCGCATGAACAGAAGAGTCAAGGTCATCTGCTAGACTATTACTCCTTTTCCTCTGAACAGTATGGAATAGTAACTTTGACATAAGATGTTATCATGGGGTAAGTCCTTGACCCTGGTAGGGTGGCTGGTGTGCACGGTCAGTAAGTGAAGTACAGCTATATCAGCCACAGAGGGCTATGTATTGACATTTAGAAAGGCAGCTCTTCCTACTGAATCAAAAGAGCATGCATTTGTATGTTAAGTAATTGTGCAGCTCAGCTATTGTTTATAGTTCAGTAGCGATGTGTTACTCCTACAGCCAGATTAGGGAGTAATATGTATTTTTAAAAAAAAAGTCTGCCATTAGGTTAATGTAATATTCTTTCTTCAACCCTGTAACTAGCTTATTAACTTGTAAAAATGCTACATGGTCAACTGTTTCATGTTCATAGTGCAAATCTTTGACCTGTTTTCTGAATGCAAAGAGACTGTTTGTCTGCTTGACTGCCTTCCTCAAGATATGTTTTTATGATCTGTATTTGTGTATTGATTTCTAGGTTTCTTTATTCAGATGAAGTTCAAATCGGTCCAGAAACAGTCATGACTACCTTATACACTGCTAAAAAGTATGCAGTCCCAGCCCTGGAAGCACATTGTGTAGATTTTCTAACAAAGCACCTCCGAGCAGATAATGCCTTTATGCTGCTTACTCAAGTAGGTAAATTTAAGCTTAGTTTTGATTTGTGAGGAAAATCAGTATTTGGAAGGAGAATACTAAATATTACTTTACAGTGGGTTTACTAACACTTAGTCTAATTTATATATGAAAATGTCTTGTTGCTCTGTTAGAATTTTAACAACCTCAGCTTCTTATTAATATGGAGGAAAGCCTTTTTTTTCTTTCCTTTTCCCCTTTTTTAAAAATATGCAATGAACTGGGACATTTCAAATGGAGCAAGTTTATCTACAGTGTATTTGCATGAATCTCTTAATTGGTTTTTGTTAAGACTGGGCTTCAGTTCACTATAGTGGCTTTGATGTGTACTCTTTTTTTAGTTATATTGCTAAAACTATAAACATAAGCATGAAGGAATACTTTGTAGTGAATTCTCATTAGTTTTGTACTCCACTGAGAATTTAAATGCTCTCTTAAGGTATAAACACAGAGTACTTAGACAAATCAACCTATGTTAATTTAAATCCATACTAAAGTAAAAGTACTTGTTTTTTAAGGTTATTTGTTTGTCAGATTTATGGTGAAGATGTATTTCTTTACCTTTTTAGGCTCGTTTGTTTGATGAACCTCAGCTTGCTAGTCTTTGTCTTGACACAATAGACAAAAGTACTATGGATGCAATAAGTGCAGAAGGCTTTACTGATATCGATATAGGTAAGTTACTTCGTGTGTCCTAAGCACTAAACTTCTGAAGGGAATTGTAGACCACGAGAAGACTTTGTTATGGTAACCCAGGGTAGGTCACCTCCCCCATCCGAGTACATCTGGGGCTGTTCACTTTCCCCCTCGTCTGCACCCACCTTTGCATGGGCACCAACACAACAGCCCACTGCGGATCTTGGCATTTGGGCAACAGCACCTGCATTACATCAGCAAGTTTGCTAGTGAGCAAAACAAGACATTGTGTATCTATGACATGTATGACATGTTAATCAGTGCAAGTTTTATTATCTACCCCTGTAGTGCTTTCCTTTGAACTTCACTCCAGAGCAGGGTTCCACTGCCTTTGGTCACCATTTGATTAGTATTGGCGTCCCAGTGTTCCCACTGTGGTAACACTACACTTTTACTAAAGTCAAAGCTTGCACTTGCTCAGTGCAAGTGCCTCGTCCCTCAGGATTCCACACCTACTTTTCATGTATAACAGGAAGCATACTGGTTTTTTGCTGCATGGTACTACTTTATTCAGTTTCACAGATTAGGTACAAACTATAAAATCTGTTTAAATAATAATAAATATCTAAACTGCTGTTTTCTATGTTTCTTCTTTTATGAGAAGGTAGCAGTTGTAAATTGCTTACATAATGTCATTGTATGTGTCTAAGACTTTACTCCAATTCAGCTAGACTGGGTGAAAAACTTCAGCTGAGGGAAAGTATTCCAGCTGCTTAAAGTATTTGTAAACTCATTGTTAACTTGTGTTCAGTGGGATGACTATGGGTGTTTTTCTTTACTCTTGATAAGTCCCAATCTGTTTTGACTTTCCAATATAATACTTTCTATGAGTGCAAACATGTCTTGCTTAAATTCAGAGCATATAAAAATTTCCATTCATCAATGTTTAAGATCACTTTCATTTATCTTTAAACTGTTTTTGTGTGCAGCACTGCTGCTTGTGTCTATAGTTGATTCAGATTGGCTGGTTGCTACTTGAATGAGAATATGACAATGTCATTGCAAATAACTTTTTTCAGTTATTCGCCACTTGGTCACTTCTAGTTTTGATCTTGCCTTAGCCATGGATATTCTTTAGGATAGTGGTTGTCACTACATGGATTACATATAGTCATACTCTTAGGAATCAAGAATAAAGATCATGTTCGATCTTCATAGCAGGAAAAGGATTTTTTAGTTTGGAGTCTATACACCACTGATATTTCCTTAAACATAAGTAATCTTACATTTGGTGTCTTATTGTGAATGTTCTTAGAGATTACTTAACAGTTTAAGCTTACTTAATGTGTAGCACTCACTCATTTGGATTCAAACTGATCTAAATCTGTTAACTTCTTTTTTTTCTTTAGACACATTATGTGCTGTTCTAGAAAGAGATACCCTTAGTATTCGAGAAAGTAGGCTCTTTGGAGCTGTTGTTCGCTGGGCAGAAGCAGAATGTCAAAGACAACAACTGCCTGTGACATTTGGAAACAAACAGAAAGTTCTTGGAAGAGCTCTTTCCTTAATTCGCTTTCCATTAATGACTATTGAAGAGTTTGCAGCAGGTGAGTTTTGGGGTTCTTTGTCTTACTGTTAGACCATATCTCTGTTCAGCTGTAATTGTTTAGTTGCTTAACATTCTATTATTATTAATATCATACTGATAAAAGTTGTGAATTGCAAATGAAAGCAAAACCTTCTGCAGAATACTCTCTGGCTATTGGAAAATATTATTGCCCTCTTCAATTTGCGAATGTGTGTGGTTTAAATACAGTTGGAGTAATTTTTCAAATCATCTTAGAAGCTTTTTCTTTCCATAGGTCCTGCTCAGTCCGGGATCTTGTCAGATCGGGAAGTAGTAAATCTCTTTCTGCATTTTACCGTCAATCCTAAACCTAAAGTAGATTATATTGACCGACCAAGATGTTGCCTTAGAGGAAAAGAATGCAGCATTAACAGGTTCCAGCAAGTGGAGAGTCGCTGGGGCTACAGTGGAACAAGTGATCGGATTAGGTATGGCTTTTGAAACAATTTGGAGGAGAGACAGAGTAGTGTGAGAAGAAAGGGAGCATATTACTCAACTTTGACTTTTTGGCATAAGATACAGAAACAAACATGCTGGGTCTGTTGGGCAAGTTTGATCTTTTCCTTTTTTAAAAATAACTTCAGCTGTTGCACACATAAAATATTAAGTGGCAAAGATCAGAGTTCAGGAGGATTGGGTGCATTCTAGAGTGTTTGCGTGTTAGCTGCATATTCCTTTTTAAAATACAAAGTCTTGATCTGTTTTTATTTTGGAGATATTCTAAAGAATCCAGTTACTTTTTGCTTAGCAATATTGAACATCTTGGGTGATTAGCAAAGCTTTAATCTATAAAGCTGATACCTTACCTTACAAACCATTTGTCTTGTTATTGAAATCTAAATAAAAAATGTTGTTGAAAAAATTAATGTTTTCAGTTTACTTCCCTAGTCTTCAGCAGGAGGTTTTTTTCCTACATGACTGGAAATAAGACCACACACTTATCACAGTTGCTTAAATTCCTTTCTTGGCTTGTATCTTACTAGGTTCACAGTTAATAGAAGAATTTCCATAGTGGGATTTGGATTATATGGATCTATTCATGGACCCACTGACTATCAAGTTAATATACAGGTACAGTATATTCTGTTTAAATAGGCTTATGCAGAGCTACACTTACAGTCCTTGCAAAAGGTTTGGTGTATATTTGGATAGGAGCAGTTGTTAGGGCAGGAATCTAACATGTTTTGTCCCCAGTAGTAGTCCTAAGTGGATGACTAGGGAAAAGTAAGAACAATATGAAACCCTCCTTTCTTTCTACTGTGTTCTTCTGTCCATCAATCGCTTTCAATATAGGTGTTTCCCGAGACCAGTTTGGCTTCTCTGTTTAGTAGCTCTTGATGAATCTTTCTTCAGGATACTTGTCTAACCTTGAATTCCTGTAAGTTTTCTGCAGAGGAATTTCATAGCCTTGTAGTCTGTTCAGTTGTACACAAAGTTTGTCCTTTATTAAAGTTTCTAGTATTTCATGAAAGAGATCAACAGCTGTCTGATCTAAGATCAGTGACACAACATGGAATGACTGATAAAAAAGCCCACTGTGTCATCAAGAAGATACTGTACTGAAAGCAAGATAAAAAGTGACATTGTGTTGCTGTACGAAGGCATGGTATGCCCACATCTTGAGTGTTGCATGCAGTTTTCAGAATTAGAAGCAGAATTAGAAGGAATTAAAACCATAATTGAAGTGATTAAGAGGGTAGAGCTGCTGCTTTATGAAGGGAGACCAAAAGGGTAGGACTCTTCTGTTTATAGGGGAGAGGCTATGGGGAGGTGCAAACAGTGCTTCTAAAATCATGAGGGCCATGGATAAGGTAAATTCAGAACCGTTTGTTATTCACCAAACGCCAGAATATTAGAACTAAGAGACTCTTGCTGATATTAGCAGAAGATCAAAACAGATGAGAGTATTTTTTCAATGCAGAGGATATTACACATACTGCCACAAGAAGTAGGTATCCTGTTTTGAATTTGGTGCTATTTGAACATGTTCATTCATCAACAGTGGATACATAAAAAGATTCTAGAAGGAAAAGAAGCGGGGTGTGCACCTAGTAAAGCAGTTGCAGATGCTGGGGGAACAGACAGAAGAGCTCAGACTTGTTCTAGCCCTCAGCAACACTTTCTCTTGCCCCTGTCAGAGTGTACTGGGCCTTTTGTCTGAACAGATTGTGGATTTACTGCATACTTGGGTCACTTCATACAAGTATTGGGGCTTAGAGGCTTGTCCTTGCCCAGAGCTTCTTTGAAAGATTGACATCTTACTTGCTGCTGATTCAATCTTAGCAGAAGTTTGTATGTTAGTGTTACAGAACTTCTATAAAGTTACTCCAGTTTTACATTTGCTGAAAACCTAAGTTGTCCCATGATGAGAATCTCCCAGTTTCTTCTTCTGCTAAGTAACATCTTCATATTGCTGTTCTCCAAGCTCTGACTTTATTCTCCTGCCACTTGTTTAATATCTTCATGATGTTTAGCCCACCAGAGAGTCTATAGGGCTTTTTCCCTCTGCTTTGAAAGAATAATTTAACATCTGTTTTGATGCTTACAGATAGCTGTCCCTAAACCTTCTTTCATCCTGCTTAATTGTATTTTTTACATTTTAATCTGTCAGTTTGAACCTTTTTATTTTACTCTGGATCCAACTTCATGTTTCTGTAGGATGCCCTTTTTTGTTTGTTTATTTCTAGTATTTCTAGTCTGCATGTTTCTTATAAGGATTTCATTTTCCTAATTGCTCCTTTTAGCTGCTTTTGAACAAGCTTCCTCATTTTTCTCTCTTTGAAGCTGTGTTGGATTTGCTCTTGTTGTTCACGTGGGAGTGTTGACTCTAAGTATATTATAGACACTGTTACATAGTGTTTCCATTATGAAATTCTGAATCTGAACCTGCTCGTCACTCAAGGGTTGTGTTTCTTCCTACTGAGCAATTGGTTAGCAAGCTCATGAAATGGTCAGTGATAGCATCTAAAAATATCAACCCTTCTTTGTGTCCTGATATGACACTTGCCAGATCTGAGTGAGTAACTAAAGACACCACTAAAATTGTATTTCCTGCTGTTGTAGCCTGTTAGATCTTTCTTAGCATGTGGTGGTCAGGATTTCTTCTAGTAATATTGATCCAGCACTGTATTTTTTTTCCTTTTTAAGTATGGGATTTCAGTCAATTTGAGTTCTCTTTCTTAATGAGATTAATTTTTATTTTATTCTAAGCTTTTAACAAGATACTAGCATTCCATGACCGGCACAGTTTTACTTTGTTCTGTGTTTTTCATAACCTGGTACTATCACATCACATTGGTTTATTAAGTGTGTGGAAAATTTCGTGAAAGAAAGAATCTGTAAATTCATTTAGGGACAGAAATTCTGTTGTCCCTGTGTTATTTATAGACTTCTAGCATGTACTGGAACTGCTGTTCCAGTTCATTTCTGGGCATCCTCTCTAAATGACAGTTTGTCTTCTATTTTGTATTATTTTATTATTTTGACCGTGCTATACTTAAAATAGGAATTTTGTGTCTGTCTCTTAAGATAAAAATGTTGTGCCTTTCCTCTTATGATGTTCCAGCAGAATATACGTGGAATGAGGTTTTGAAGGAATTTTTTGGCTTTTCCACACTCCTCAGTTTAAAAGTTCACTTGAAAATTCCTTGATTTGAAGTGCCATCAGTTCAGTTTTCTCAAACTATACATCAAAGTAAATAAGTAGCATAGCACACTAGATTAGTTTTATAGAACAAGACTTGGTGCTGAGGATTTAGCAGCTATACTGTATATATTTGAGGATCTTTACTTTTTATTAACTCTTGTTTGATCCTCTTAGCTAAATTCCTGTTAGCAGATGAGAGCACTTGGTGTGCTCCCTCAGCATTTTTGCTGGATTTATTTCATCTGAAAAGAATTCAGTTCTTGTAGGGCAAAGCATATGAAGTGGGAATGATCAAGAGATTCACTTGAAAAACATGCTCCTGATCCAAATTGAAAGGCTAATGTACCTTTATGGTTCAGGTGAAGGCCATCCATCTGATATAGATTCTCTTTTTTCTGTAAGTATCCCTGATGAATCTGAAACTTTCCTGTCACAATCTTTTTCAGATAGGTATTTAAGTCCTGTATCTCTACCATTCTTCTTGGACTTGCATCGGTACTAGCAGAGCTTCAGAGAGTTAAACATCTAATACTTGTCTTAAATTGTAGTAATATTTATTGCAAATACATCTTTTATGTGCAAGGGCCTTAGGACTTCAGCATTATAATTGTTAATATCTCTATTTCTGCTCAATTTCTATTGTGGCTGGGGAAAAAAATTAGAGCACTTTTTGCCTAGAATAGGGCTTCGTCTCATTTGTGCAATCTTAAAAATTATATGGTAATTTAATATTAATAAAATTGGTAAGATTGTGGTTAGTGCAGTAATCATGAGAAGTATTCATGTTACTCTAAGCTCTGATACACAATTTCTGCAGGAGTTTTTCGGTAGCGTGGATCAGGATTGCAATCCAAAATGAGAAGTGAAGTATCTGCTATTACTACATCTTAGCTAGTGAGCTAATATTGATGGCATCTATAATTGATGGCAAAAGAAATAATATGTAGTTTGAGTGTAATTTTTATCCTGAATCTAGAATAGAAATAAATTGTATAAAACAAGTTCTTGTTTTCTTTTAAGTGTTTATCATAGACTGTTTACATTATCTGCAAAAACTTGTTTTCCAAACAAGCCACAGCCAGGAAATGTGCTTCCCTCATGTGGGCTGTGTAGGTGTGCAAAGATCAGCAAATCTAAGTACAGGATTATATGTAGTACGTGAAGGTCAAAAGCTGAAGGTCAAAGAGCTTCCTTATCTCCCAAGCCAAGACTATAACCTGGCTGGAGTGGTGTTGAATCGTGCCCACAGATTGGAGGCAGCCTGTGTAAAACTCACAAGCCATCGTTCGTCACCCTGCTGGGTCAGCCCTACTGGTATCAGGAAATTACACCTACTTTCCAGTTCTGAGATTGCACTGTCCTTGCAATTAAACTGGGTGGAGTAGGGAAGCATTTGCTTGAAACTTCTAATATACATACAATAAGAATCTTTCTCAAGCTTGTCAACCTAAAAATAATATTTTTATGTTTTTGTGCAGATAATTGATTATGAGAAGAATCAAACACTAGGACAAAACGATACTGGATTTAGTTGCGATGGAACAGCTAGTACATTCAGAGTTATGTTCAAAGAACCTATAGAGATTTTGCCAACGGTCTGCTACACAGCTTGTGCAACACTGAAAGTAAGAATGCCTAACAGTGCAGAAGAAAATGTTATTTTGATGCAAGAGTTGTTCTTGTGTCTGTCTTCTAATGGGGAAGTGTCTTCTAGATCCTGAATTTATTTTGAGTTTAGTGCTCAAGGAGGATGTAGTTGAAGTCCATAGTAACTTGTAAGGCTGCTACCCCTTCTGTACCACAGCACAGAATCCATAACCAGAATCCAGGACCTTTTGTGCCTTCCCACTTTCTGCCTTGATGCAGGAGTTAAAATGAGTCCTAATGGAAGTCACTGGTTCTGTGTGGGCAAAAGCATTATCTAGAATATTAAATATGTCAGCTCTCTATCAAAATCTAATTGGATTTTGTTATCAAGGATATTCTAACAATTAGCTAGAGTCAAGAAGAAGGAAAGCTTTTCTTATCACTTTTATATACTAGTGCTGAAATACAGGACAGAGTTACTTGTTCTAGGAAAGCCTTTTCTAAATGTTATGGACAAATTGATTTATTTATCCAATGTTTTCTCAAAAATATCTTAATATTCTTTTCAATGTAATTTCCCATACAGAAATCAAAGTTGCTTGGGTTGGAAGAAAATGTTGCACACTAAAAGAAGCTGAGGCAAGGAACTAAGTGAGAATCTAAGACAACCTCTATGGAGAAGAAGAAATACTAGAAAATAGTTATTCGTTACTAATTGGATAAAATCAAGTAGTTTAAGTCTGTTGTCAGAGGAACTTTTTTTTTGTTATTTTGTTATTTAGACATAGGGTGCTTGCTTCTATGGTCTATGGTTTTGTGTATAACTTACATGATGTGGGTACAGAAATTTTGTAATATTAAAATAACCTAAGTAGTATTTAAACTTCAGCATTTCATGGGGCTCGCTGCCTACTTACAGTCAATTGCTGATCTCTTGTGATGTTTTTCAGGGTCCTGATTCCCACTATGGAACAAAAGGTTTGAAGAAAGTGATCCACGAATCTCCTACTGCTAGCAAAACATGCTTTGTTTTTTATAGCTCCCCAGGTAACAACAACGGTACATCAATAGAAGACGGACAGATACCAGAAATAATATTTTATACATAATTTCACATGATCATCTCAAATGTGCCAGTGTATCAGTGGACTTCAGCTCACTATTGGCAGCAGATAAAAAATTATGTGAAGTTACATGAATGTGCAAAAACAAAATTAACTTGTTTGAGAGGTACCGGAAAAGCTATTTTCTCTGCGTCGTTATTGGCAGAATGTAATTTAGCTTTTCCTCTTAACAAAATGTCAAGTGGAGTAAGTACTCTGTATATTGAAGAGATTGTTTTAAATAGTAACTTGTGATTAATTGCTTTGTATTTTCACCCCTTTATTTCTCATGTATTAAAATTCTTTTTTTTAACTGGAAAATCTTTACTCATGATGAACTTCTTGTGTATGTTTTCCCCAACCTCTCCTAAAAAGACAGTAAAGCTGCTGCTGTAGTCCCAGCTTACATCTTTCCAACGTGACCTCTCAAGGACCCCATGGACATAAATTGCTACTTTTTTTTTTTTTTTTTGGCGTATATCAGCGAAGCTGGATTCATATTGCTACTGTCTTGACTTTTTGGATGAGCTACAGACAATTAAGGGACTTAATACTGCAGATGGCATCTGCAGCTGCACTGAAGAGATACGAAGTCAAATTCAGCAATAAATGGATCTTTCCAGAATCTCTCTTAATTTAGAAGGGCTGTTTTGGAACATAGAGCTGGTTATGGAAATAGCCAATGTATATATGTATGTGCCTATAAGAAAATGTATAATGAGAATACAAGACTTGTAATGATGTTATTTTATCATTGGATGTTCTAATACTAAAAAAAAATTAATATCAATTAAGGCTTATTTTGTGCAACTAGTTTTCCAGATCTAATAACGCGGTGCAATGATGTATGTATATAGCATTCAGCAGTGGTAGAATGTCTTCGTGTACAAACCCCTCTCGACTAAAATAATCATTGGAGAACGCAGGAGGAAAAAAAAAAACACCACAACAACTCCCTTTTCCTTTCTCTTTCCTCATTTCTCTTTAAACGCCGGCTTCGGGTCTCAAGGCCCCGTCTTTGGAGCCTCCCGGTTCTTCCGGCCGCGGGCAGCGCTGCTCTCACGGGGAGGAGCTACCGGGAGCCCCGGGAACGGCGGACCGCGCAGGGGCGGGGCGAGGCGAGGCGGCGTTGCCGGAACCGCGCACAGCGCCATGCTGGCCCTCGCCGGCTTCCGTCGGCCGCTGGCGGCGCCGGTGCGGGTCGGCGGCGGGGCTATGCCCCGAAAGGTGCGGGCGGGGAGGCCGCCGGGGGCGGGGGGGGGTTGAGGGCCTGGTGCCTGCCCTGACCGCGCCCGTTCCTCTATTTCAGGCAAAAGAAGCCGGGAAGGGCCCCCCGGGACCGGGTGCCGCGGCGGGACCGGTGGCGGCGGGCGAGGGATGCGTGAGGGTGGCGGTTCGCGCCAAGCCCGGCGCCCGCTGCAGCGCCGTCACAGGTGGGTCTGTCAGCACGGCCCGGCCCGCCCCTGGGCGGGGGCTGCGGGAGCAACGGCCGGGAGCCGGTCTTTCTGACCGGTGCGAGAGCTCACCCCTCACCCCTGAGCTGTAGGACAGGAAACTCAGGAAAGATGTAATTTCACGCTTTAACGAAAAGAAGGCGGGAGTAGCGCGTTCGCATCCCGCGGGCGGCGGCAGGGGGTGCAGCGAGCACGGCTGTGTCCCGGCGGCCTGGGCGGGAGGGACAGCGAACGCGCTCCACCAGCGGGGTTTTGTCCCGGGAGGATCTGCGGTTTATAGGGTTTGGACTATAAAAGTGTGATCTAATAAAACGTGTTCTCCCTCCCCAAATCCGGACTTGCTTGTGTACAAATCGGAAATTGGCTTTTTTTTTTGACGTCAGTAGGTGTGTGAGATGAGGAGGGTGGGCTACAGGAGAGAGCCCCCGCTCCACCGGCAGCAGAAGGAAATCGTTGGTGATGGCACAGCTCTCTGGGCAGACGTATTTATCATGGGTTTTTTTTGTGGGGCAACCTGATTTGTGTTATACGTGGTGCCAAGCTGGACCGTGCCAGCATCAGAACGGGCGGCTGGGAGCAGGGCCCCGGGCTGGGAGCACTGGTGACTCGGGCCCACACAAGGTCTGAAGGCTTCACTGCTCTTTATATCCAGAGATTATCTTTGTGCTGGCTACCAGCTTTAATTTAAGAGAGTTTGTGAAGTGTAAAAATGTCCTTAACCTGTTAATCTATAATCTTAATTTGGTTCTAAATTAAAATGCTCTTGAAAGCATCAACATTCATTTTTAGGAGACACTAACTAGATGTTTTGAATATTTTGAGCATAAAATCCTCAAATTGTTTGTTATAGATGTGACAGCTGAGGCGGTGGGTGTAGCTATTGCTGCACCTCCAACAGAAGGGGAGGCAAATGCTGAGCTGTGTCGCTACCTCTCTAAGGTGCTAGAAGTGAAGAAGAGTGAAGTTATTTTAGAGAAGGTATTTCTTTTTTTTTTTCCTTTTCAATCTTGCCCTACTGCAATTTAAATTCCAGATTTTGAAACTTCCTCATTGAGTAAAGGGAACTACTCCCCAAGTTCAGCCCAAAATACTTTAAAGGTGTTTAGCTGAGTTAATGGAATGATTCATTGAGAACAACTGTGGGAAGAATCACAGCTGACCTTGAGCTCTTTAATTAGAATGGTTCTCATCATAATGTATTTTCCAATTTTGTGTGGTTCACGTTTTCTGGTTCTTCAAAAATTCTCATTTTCATGCCAAATACAGTTCACAAAGTTTGTGCTTTGCAAAGAATGTGCATTTTATTAATAACATTTCATTCTTTTTTTTTTATTTTTTGAAGTAACTTCTGTATTTGAGGTAAAATTTTCTGACTGTTAACTGTCACACATAAGGAAGAGCATCTATAACCACTTGAATTATAGCTGGGCCTTGAGTTTCTTTGTATTAGAATTTAGATGTCCTAACTTTGGCGAGTGGAAACTCTCTGTTTTATTCATTGCACTGAATAAATAATTTGTTTTATTAATTCATTGTACTTAAAGGTAGTCTTTCCAGCCATATTCATTTATAGTTTATGAACATAAGAACACAATGAAGTTGTAGTTACAGAAGCCTGTTAAAGGGTAGCGGGAAATGGCAATGTGCTTTGTGAATTGAGCACTGTGTTGCCAAAAGGCAGAGATGCCAAGATGTGAGTCTTGTTTTTTCCTGAATGATGAGCAAACTGCTTCATTATTTATCAACGTTTTACAGATAACACTATTTTCCTACCTTAAAGGGACCTTCAAGTTTAACTACATTATTCTCTTAAGTACTAAACAGTGTTGAAGATAAAAGGGGCCAGTGGCTCAGTTATTCTGACCTACAGTGTCCAAATAATTACATGCTAGTGATTGTTTTTTACACGCCACTGTTTGTTCTCAGTGAAGCATTGTGATATAGTCTGCACTTTACCTGTGCCTTAGATGTTTTCCATCCTGATTGCTAGTTATAAACAGGAAGTGATTTTTGGTACTGGTTGCTCTCTTCTCTGCTACTCGCTTTATGATAAGTGATAATGTGAACATAATCAATCCAAATTGGGAAATTGGTGTGAAATTGGTGGGAAATGATCCAGTTGTTTTCCACCTTTCAAATAGCTAGAAAGGACATTGATGAACTGTCTCTTACTGCTGTTTATTCTGCATACCCATAATTTAAGAATTATTTTTAAAGTACCCGATATGTGATATTTTTTTTGGAATGTGTATTTGGTGGTGATTCTCTGAAAGGTGTTTAATTTTGTGTGTGTGTGTCTAAACCAGGGTGGTAAATCACGTGAAAAAGTGGTGAAGATTTTGGTATCGATGACACCAGATGAGATTTTAGAAAAACTGAAAAAAGAAGCTTCCAGTTGACCTAGAACAAGAGCAGGAAATGGGACAATGCATCTTGGTAAATGTACTGATACTCTTTCTTATGTAAATCTGGTCCTGTTGAGCAGTGGGTAATGACTAGGGAAAGAAACAACTTCTTCCCCTCCACCCACCCTTGTTAATATAGCTGCTTTATAGTTGAAGTTTTTGTCTTTGTTTGGTAAGAAAAACATGTCTTTACTGAGGCTCTGTATCTGCTTCTGTCACTAAAGACTTTTTTCCCTTCTGGAGAGTGTCCTGCTGGTAAGATTTGTCCTCTTTCCTGGTCCCTAAACAAGTGTTTAGAAGAATTTGTTTCTTAGTGAAAGAAATTTTGGTTAAGAAACTGAAAGGCTTGGAGTGACAGTCTTGAATATGAAAGGTGGTGCAGAAGGATGAGTCTGTCTGGAGGGTGAAGACCCTAGAAGAATGTTTGCTTCCATGTCTAGCAGCAGGTACTGGGTGCAGTATTGCATTGTGTGCACATATATACATCTAAAATAAACATATTTGAAGGCAATATACAGTTGTTGATCACACAGGCAAGCTAAAAACAGAATCACCTGAACAACTGAAACAATACCATAAGTTTGCAGTATGAAAAACTGACCTAGAACTTAGTAATTGCATACATGGTGTCACTTTGTCTGTCACTACTTTCCTGAAAAATAGAGATACAGTCATATATCTTCGCCAAATGTATGTCACATGTAATGACTATTTTTAATAAAAGGGGCAAAAAATATTATCAAACTTTGTTTTGCATTTATATTTTTAACCAAATAAAAAAGAGAAGTTTTCTAGAAGTCACTTATTAGAATGTTATTTTAAACAGGGCTTTTTTGCAATCTTCCCTTGCTTTAAAAATGAGTAGTATTCCCACCTATAGAGAACTGAGCAGAGTCACGTAGAACAGAACAAGAAGCCTGAAACAAAATGGGCAACTATACTCCGGTCTGAGGGCTAATGAGAAGAAGGCTCAACTTCCCTCTTTATCATGCTTCAGAGGTCAGAGCAAGATTTAACTAGTATTACCTAAAAATGTGCATGATATTGCATGTGTCTGGTAAGAGTTTGGTTTTTCACCTGCGTCATTGCTGATGCCTGAAATTATCGTATCTTTGCTATGGTTGTCAATATATATAAATTTAATGCCTAAAGTCAAAACTGCTCTGAAGGTTTGCTTAAGGCATGTTGTATCTTCTCCTGGAAAACAATGTTATGAATGCACAAGTTACAGCTAAATTTCTTAATTAACCTCATGTAGTGCAGGCCTCATAGCTCATAATTTAGATTTTCATGGACAAAAATTTTTTGCTTTGGGAAATTCTTTCTGCTTCCTCTTATCCTAAATATTGCAACAATTGCTTTTGGATTTAGAGAACTGGTGCTTGTCAAGATGACAGCTCCTTCAAGGTGATTCATTTTAAAGATGTTACAAAAAATGTTACTCTCTTGTTTGGGCAGTGTTTGGAGAACTCAGAATAAATCGTGAATGCTGTTTGCTCAGTGGTTTGTATCTGGGCTCCTTATTTTTTTAGCCTTTTGGTCAGTGTTAGGTTGCCCCTTTTGCCTTTCCTTGCTTAGCCTTTTCAGTCTGAACAGGCTGATTTTGGTTTACTATTCAGTCAGTTCTGGTTCACAGCTCCTTGCTGTTTCATCTCCTCTTGCCCAGCAGATGGGTACCATGCCTTGCAGATAAATTTAGGCAAAGCAAGCCAAAACTAAGTGCTTATGGATGGGGCTTTTCTCTCTCATTTCCTATACTTCTTTTTACTGTGAGTAGAAAAAAGCAATCCAAAGACTGAGGAATCCTGCATTTATAAGTTGTATTTTGAGTTGGATGCTGCAACAACCATTATATAAAGATTTCTTTGTAAGCTTATAGCATGTGTTATATTGTGTGTATTAAATGCTATATTGAAATAATGTGTTGTGCTTTCCCATGACTTCAGACCCCGTTTGAGGAAGGAGCAGGGAAAGCAGGTAGTGTCTCTGATATACATTGTTCTTCAATGATGATTATCTTCAACAAAAGCCAATTTAATCTTTCAGTTGCCTCTGTCAACATGTTCTGCCTAGCTTTTGCTAGCTTCTGCTTCAGAGGTTTCACCTCCCCTGAACACCTTCAACTGTAATTCTGCATCTTTTCATCCTAATCAGTGAAAGTAACTCGAAGATGAATAGGATGCTTTCAGTGTATTATGCTGTCATTTTTATGTAATGTGAGTCAGGCATATTGTCATCTTTGTCACTTGTCCATCAGAAGGCAGGACCTGTTCAGCTGGGAAGTTTGTTAGCCCTTGGGAAAACAACCACTGTGCCCTCCTCCTACTGCATTTCTGTTTTCTATTGCGTATGCAAGTGTCTACGGAGGGGGAGCCATTTATAGAATACTGATTTTTGTGCTTGGCCAAGCCAAGTACTCTTTCTGGATTGTAATATGGCATTTAAGACTCGCTTTAATCTGTCCAGTCATCATACAGTATTTTTTCAAAACTTGTTGCAGTTGGCTGTTTTTTAGCATTTCTTCTTAGGAAGAAGAAATATTAATGGTGCCATGTATTTAAGCCCTGCTTTCTATTGCTCAAGGCATTACTTAGTGGAGGACTCAGTGACTGTGTAAAAAAGCCACAGCAGATAGAAGCCATGGCAGCAATCAAAGCAGAGGGATGGAAATTAAGTTCTCCTGGTAGTAATGCCCTGTCTCACTTAAGACTGAAGCAGTGGACTAGCTAGCAGTGTGGCAAATAAAGCCTCTATGTGCTGGGAAGAGAGAATTTATTTAATATGAGTAGTCAAAATTATTGTAGAAGGGTAATATAATTAACGCTGGAGTGTTGCCATATCTAATATCTGAGTGCCTCAATGTTTTTCCACATGGTCTTCCAATTAAATCCATAATATCTTGGTTGTGGATGCATGTATCCTGGTGAAATGCCTGAGAGGCAGGAATTGCTGAGCTGTTGTATGTTACGGGTGAGGTACAGAAGAGTTAAGCAGCTTGTGTGACCAAACAAGTCAATGCCAAAACCTTGATTTAGGCCTACCTCTTCAAATATTGTATTAAAATCCTAACATGTCAACTGTCTCTTCATGACCACAGTGTAATATCTTTCATTCTACTGAGAAAATTGTGGTAGGAAATATCCCTCAGCAGAGCATGTTTGTAATAGAACAGAGCTTTGTGATATTGTAGAAGGTTTCTTACAAGAATTTCAAACACTTTTCACATACCCTGTCTCAAAATAAACTTAAGTCTTACTTCTAGACCAGTTTAAAAACATTGTGGTGCCAGTTGCTAAATTCTTCTTACTTGTTGGTTCCTGCTTTATCGATATACGTTAAATTACATGATTACTCAGCTACTATTGACTCAAGCACTGTCCCCTTATCTAACACATTGTCTGACCAATTTCAGTCTAATGATCATTTAATATCTTACAGCTTAAAGATCTGGGCAGCCAGGGCATTTTTGTATATAATTAAGTTATTTAAACATTGGGAAAATAGAAGTTATCTGAATAAATTCTATACCAAGCAGTCTTGTGGCATAGAACATTCTTGGTCTTTCATCTACTCAGTTACATTTATGTTCTAAAATCCATGAAAGTAGGTGTATGGTTTCATTGCAGTCCTCTAATTAAAGATATTTACATGTACCCCTTCAAGCTGGCCTCTTTGCTCTTTTACTTTCAATCCACTCCATTTATCACCTGTAGCACATTCTCATCTCTTCTTTGAGTCCCAAGTGTTTATAAATCCCCATTTCTTCAGGTATCATCTGTCTAAATGATCCTATATAATTGACACCTTTGTCAATAACTGGCAATGGCAATTTACCAGCAAGTACAGTTTAATATCTTCCTTCTTTCAGCCTCCAGGAAGACAGATACACCTGATCTTTCTGCTCATTACTTCACATGTCTCACCTTGTGTTTCCCCTCTCATACTGTTTATTTGTATATGTAAAACTTGAACCAGCTGAGTCCCTTTTAAACTGATTATCGTTATTATTTCAACCTACTATATTCCCCTCTTAATGTTTTTAGTCTTTACCATGGGAGGATGATTCATTGCCATATTAGCTATAAATGTGTGCTCCCCTGTCTCCTTCTGGGAACACGGTGCTTTACCTGCATGTAAAGTGCATCTTGGTTATTATTCTCTAGGAAGGATGCTGCACTTGGGGCACAGTGCTGTCAATGTAACTACAGCACAATAAACAGCCAAAAAGCTGCTGAAAAAATGAAATACTTGCCTGAAAGGAGGACTCTGATACTTCTCTAAGGTACTCATCATTCATTTTTTCCTGGTCCTTTATGTTTTAGCTTTTCAAGTAATTGTTAGCTAGCCACGAAGAATTTTGGTTTCATCTGTAAATGCTGCATTTATTTGTTTTTGCATTGTTTCAAGGGCTGGGGAAGTTAGTGATGAAGTAGTCTACTGTACCATCTTACTACAGCCTGAGGTTCAGTTTTTTGGAATGTTGTTTAAATAACATTTTGAGTTTCCAAGTCTGAAGTAAGACAAGTGGAAAGGGAAATATACTGAGGATCGATTTAGCAGTTGGTCACTATAGAAACATGCTGTAAAGAGAACAGCTAACCATAGACTTAAGGAGAAAAGAGTCAGAGGGTCAAAGCCTCCTTTTGTGCTGCTCTGATAAAGTAGTTGCTGCCTTCAGAGAATAACTGGGGTTACAGAGTGTCGTTCTGGGGCGGTTGTCATTAAGTTGCCTTTTTTTTCTGTTACCTGGTACCTGTGCAGGCAGATGGGAAAGGCTGCAGCAGGTGGTTCCTTTGGCCAGCTTTCATTGCCCTAGTGTTTTGCAAACCAGGATGCACTGAGGTGTAACTGATAAAAAAATTTCAGAGCTCTCAATGCATCTTCGGACGTACCTGGTGCCCATCTGTCTGAAAGAGATGCTAGCAAGTGGAAAACGAGGTATTTCTGTGGAACCTTTCTTTACCAGTGCTACTTTCAATAGCTTTTCTTAAAATCAACATGTATTTCTGCTTCTTTTCTGGTGTTGAGAAGGTCTGTGGGGTTAAATTTGATAGTGATATCAGCACACATGGCTGGGGCTGGGGTTCTGTGACCTCTTGCTGTCTCACACGGTCAGTTTTGCTGCTGCTGTTTCAGGTAAGTGTCCTCCAGCAGGACCGAGCTCTCCAATGTTGTTTCTGCTCTTTAGTTGTCACATCAGTGTTGCTGCTGATGCTCCTGCATTTCTTTTTCTATTTCTGGGGCCTGACAGCATTTCGAAATGTGTTCATTGTGGAAGGGGAGAGGGGGGGGGAAAGACCTTGGGATATAATCTTTGCAAGCAGAGGGCAAACCTGTCCTTCCCCAGGAGACCCGTAGCAGCTCTGTGGAGCCTCCTGGCATTTGGCCTTTAATAAAATGTCTCCCTTTGTCTTCACTAAATCTGACAGGAATCAGCTCACACGTATGTGAGGTCATGTTCCCGCTTTGAGGAAAGATTGCTATTAGCTACTAGGCTGCACTTCTGAAAAAGACAATTTTCTTTGGTTTCTTAGCTGCTTTTTTACAATGGAAGTGCAATCTGTTACTAATAAACCTGATAGTTTTATGGTTTTGGGAGGGATTTTTTTTCTTTGAAAAACCTGATTAAGCTCTTCGCTGACTGGATATAAATGCTAATACATAGAGGGGACCAGCCAAGCAAATTGCACTTGGCTAATTTTACTTAATGAGGATGTCTGATTCTGCTCAGTCACTTCCTTGCTGAGTTCAGGTTCAGCTATTAAAGCAGACCCAGGAGCATTTTGTTAAATATTTTTAAAAGATGATCAGTTTTTAATGATGTTCTCAAACTGTATGACTTCTATTTGCTGTGATTACTGTCACATATCAGCTAGAATAAAGTTTTTTCTTTATTTAATGCAGAGCCAGGCAATATTTCTGGCAAAAGATAAATGTGAAATTAGAGCAGCTGAAAACACTAATTTGATAATAGCTGTCATTAAATTGTGGATGTGTGGCAAGGCCAGCCTTTCACTAGCCAAATGCCTTTGTGTGTAAAAGAAGAAAAAGTGTAAAAGCTAATTAAACACAACTTTCAGTAGTCTGAAAAAAATCTAAAGCTGCAAAAGTAAGTAAAGTGAGCCTGTGAGCGGAGGTGTTGGTATAATGTGTTACACGCTTGAAGAAACATAGACAAAAAGAACACACAATACCAGAGTTTGCCATAAGGCTTTCTGCCAGCTTTATGGGGTTACCATTGCAAATCTGAATTTAAGAGTATTTTTTTCTCTGATTTTGCTATAAGATAGACCTCCAGAAGAAACAGAAACCTTTCCACACCACTGTTCATGTCACAAGGCTGCGAAGAAAAGTTCCACTAAGCAATGTTTTATGGAAAATGGTGTTTAACGACCTTTTCTATAGAAGACCCTTTGTTTCTCAGCTGCATATGATTCCTGATCACTTCAGTGGATGTACTTGTTCTTTTTACCTGGGGAAGAATGTAGTGAAGTGTTCCAAATTTTACCCGCTTGGGCTTATAAACTTAAATAAGCAATTTCTGTTATTCAGTTCATTTTCAGATCTTAGCTATTTCCAGGTTGGGTTTTAGGTTTTGCCCTGCAATTATCCAGTGGGAGGTTCCTTGATTAGACTCTCTGAAGAAACAGAATTTGTTTGTTTGATTTCTGGGTTTGCATACTAGGTGAACCTCTGCAATCCAAAAATAAAGAGAATAAAATGTGATGGGGAAAGGGGAAAAAATGTGGAATCATTGACATTAATAAAAGATCATTTATTGGTCTAGGAGTAATTTTGCTTGGCTTGTTGGAAGTATTTCCTGCATGTCCTTCTAAGCTCTACTGGGGAAGAACATGCACAGAATGGAGAGTGTGATAGACTCTAGGTATTTTATAGCACCTGCTCTGCTATTTAGAACTCAAGTCAGAACAGGGGAAAAAACTTGTCATGTTTTCAAAGACTGTAAATGTAATAATTTGCAATATAACTTTCAGTTTGTTTTTTTACTTGCATTCTATGAATCTAGGTGGGAAAAAGGATATTACCTATGTCCCTCTTAGTGTGACTCCTGAGCCCTTAAATACCAATCTGAATTTTTTCAGGAAGGAAGTATTCATTTTTTGCAATGGTGGATTCATGTAAAGGCCATTGATGTGTAATATAGAAAGAGCATCTACTGATGTTATTTAGAGCTGTGTGGGTTAAAATACACATTCAGATGGAAAAGTTGCTGAGCTCCTCATAATTAGTTCATCTATTCTGCCTTCTCATCTTATTTAAGTAAATTAATTCTACAAAGGCAGCTACAGTTTGCCAGTATTTTTTGGTGACTGAGCTATTATCCTTCACAGCGATTCAGGACTAACACTTTGTAATTGCTGTGAGAGGCTGGCACATCCCCTTGACACCAAGAGTCGGCCAACTGCACCTCCTGGGATCTTGTCTTGTCTCAGAGCTTCCTCCAAAAGGTTGTGAAGTCTCCCACTGGTTTCCATTAGGCAAAGTTGGCAGCATTGGGAGCTCCTCCAACCTTGGGCAGAGCAAGGAGCTGCTGCCAGAAGTGCTCGGTCGGGTGAGTGGGTACGGTGGGAGTTTGGTCTGTAGGGGGAGATAACTGTGGACTATGTTAAAAATTATTTCAAAATGTGAGACCCTCTCTTCTATTTCTGTGTCAGAAAGGAAAGCGTTAAGACTCTAATTAAAAGAGAAATTTGAGAAATTCATACCCATCATTGCCGCTTTTCATCTCTGCATTATGGACCTAGCCCCTCTGCTGTATTAATTTCCACTGTTGAAAAAATACAAGTACCAAAAGGGGATGACACGTCAAGGTTTTAGTGAAATCACTTGGGAATGGTAACATCAGGTCTCCTGATTAATCGACTCATTCAGTAGTGCCGTGTGTGAGAGAGTAAATCAAAGAGTTGTTTTCTTTTGCTTTACTGTCTGCGAACAGCATTGAGCAGAAGAGACACCAGCCTCTGTTTCTTCTGAAATGATGTGCTTTCTCCACAAAGGAGCCTTTGGTCTACTGCTACATGCCTGTTCAGTTTTAGAGGATAAATACAGCCTACAGTTTTAGAGGAAAATAAATCTGTGACTTCTTACTTGCAACAAAAAAAGTGTGACTGGAGACAGGTTTGGCAGCAGAGAATAAGATATCAAGTCTGCTGTGAATGTTGGATTGGCAGCAGAGGAGAAAGCTGTATTTGAGGATTTTAGAGAAGAACTTGTCCTAAACAACAGGGTTTGAGCCAATTCTGCAGGCTAGGACTGCCGATGGTGTCCAGTTTCATGAAGGACAGAATCTTTCCCAGAGAGGAATGTTAGACTTTTAAAGTAAGAAAATAAGAGCATATAAACTAGATATAGGAACCTTTGTGTTTTGTCTGTTCCCCCCCCCCAAGTCTTTTCTGTTTGTAATAACCTACAAATTTTCATTCTAGACTAGATGCAGGTTCTTGGAGATGCACGCTCCCCTGTTCCTTTGGTAGACCTACAAGTCTCTTGTTGCCACTGTAATACAAATAATAATAAGAGCATAATCAAGGTTGTATTTGTTTTGTGGTTATTCTGAACGCTAGAGACTTACAGTAATTACGATGCCATTAAATAGTAATGGAAAAAGATTTAAAAGTAGATCATGAGACTCCTGGAAGGAGATTAAAATCTTTTTCAGTTTTCTTCGCTACCCCAGGCATTGCATTTTTCTCTTTTATGGCAAAAAAGGACAACCTAAAGTGTTTTCCAGAATACTGGGGCATAAATCAGCCCCTCTGTGTTAGGGGCCAAGAACGCTATATAAAAGACAGGTTTATGTGGAAGAAACTGAACAGGAACTAATTCAGTTTCAAAAACTAGTTTTCTGTGATTTTGGAATGCTTTGCATTTTGGAAGTTTTGTAAAGGCTGCATTTAGTAGTCAGAGATGCTGCATTTAGTGCCCAGAGACAGGAATATGACTGTGAAAGAAACAATTTCTTCCCTTTCCTTCAGTATATCTCTCACCACGGGATCTGATTGCTTTATGAATCTACGTAGACAGGGTTTTTATGACTCTATTTCAAAACCTTTTGGAGTGTGCTGATGTGAAAACATTCTGTGATACGGCTCTGTGACCCAGCCCTTTGTTCTGTGAAACAATACCCAGTCCCAACATGGCCATTTTACAAGCCACTGTAAGGTGGTATCTATCTCCTGCTGTCTTCCGTAATGCATTTACAATGTAAAGTGCCTGTTAACATGCCTGAAACTTTGTGTAAATATGAGGGATAAGAACACTGCCCATCTAGAAGGCAGGTAATAACAGTGATGGGGCTAAGACTGAAGGAGGCAGGGTCCCTTGGGGCTGGAGGGGTGTGTGAAGGTTCTGTACTTTGTGGGTGAGATAGACCAGCTCCAAGGAGCCCTTCGGCAGCTGCCAGGGCACTGCCTTGCCTTTTCCTTGGAATGGGTGTGTTTTAGGGGTAAAAAAAAAAAAAAAAAGAAGAAAAAAAAAGATTTCTTTTGGGTAGTTTAGTCTGTCTCCTTTGTCTTGTGTGAGCCAGAAGCTCTACACTGTGCCCTGATTATACAGTGTCTCTGTGGCCATGGCAGTGTTTGTAGTGTTCATTTTGAGGGAGAGCTGATGTATGTGACTTTGGTTCATGATCCTTTAACACACCATGCTTCCAGTCCAAATTGGAAGGGAGCATCCAAAGAGAAGGACAGGCTCTGCATGATAAATACCTCTCCCGCTGCACAGTTAGAGTGGGCTCATAACAAATGTGAAAAATGCAATTTCATTTTCCTTCAGCTTTTCAATTTCCTGCTAATACCTTTCACTGGGGAAAAAATGGTTTTTGTCAAAGTCATTATCATTTAAAGCCACATAAATTGGAAAGCTCTTAGAAGGTCACAAAGGTGAATCAAAATACCTATTTTAATTGTTCCTTAAGCATACTATTTGATTTTGTTTTGTTTCTTGTGTGTAGGGAAATTTCCTGACAAAGGGCCAATAAAGAGGATTTATAAATTGATTTTAGTATAATCACATTCTGGCCTGTGTCAGTATTTGGGATGTATTGCTTCTCTGAACCTCAAGTGGTGTGTTAATTTGATTTGGAAACAGAATAAGATGTGGACACACAGCAAGCGATTGATCGAATTAAGTGAAGTGGTACCTACAGCTCAGCGGTTCCGCCGCAGCGTTTTGCTCCTTCCCATAGCAGTTCCCTGCTGTTCCTGCCCGGGGACCTCTTTGGCCCGCAGATAATCAGCCCGGTTGCCAAAGCATGTGCTCTGCAGTTCTGCCTGCGGGCCGGCAATGTCGCGGGGACACGCAGGGCGTCCTCAGCCTTGGAAGGGGGCACAGACCCAGCACGGAGCTTCCCCACCCCAGTGGTGATGCAGATGTTCCACGGGCAAGGTCTTGCACGCGTTGTAACACGTGTGTTTAGTTCCCGGCATGCTGCAGTGGACTGACTGCTCCTATATATTTGTATCTCACGGAAAAAGAAAAAAAAACCCAACGTGGTTTATTTAGCAGCTTAATCCACAAGAATTCACATAAAATCTACTCTGTGGAGCCTTGGCTTGTTTCGGGTCTGTAGCATTCTCCACCCCGTGTGTGTTAACCCAGACAAATCCTGGTGAGGCGTCAATGACTTTTTATTACCTAAAGTAATTTTCTTTCGTTAAATAACCTGCTTTCAGGCAGGACTCTGAGGCACTCTTGTGTAGTTAACGACGAGACTGCCATATTAAACTCTTCTTGTCTCTCTTGCAAGTGGAAGAGTAGAGGAGCTGGGTAGAGACCTGGGTAGGTGCTTAGCACTGTAAGGATCCTGGGCTCTCTGGAGCTCAGCTGAGGTCCCAGAATAGGCTACTTTTATCCCAAGTGGTGCAAAAATACTATGAGGTCACTGGCCACACGCTATTCCCCAATGAAGCTATCCTGAAGTGATAAATCCATAGCTGATGATAAACGGGGCAGAGGAGGAAGAGGTCACATCCATGGTGAAGAAAGAAGGAATTGGCAATGAGCTCCAGAAAGTTCAGAGAACAGTTTCTAGAGGGAAGTGTGGAAACTCTGGCCCTGAATGTAACTAAAATTAGACTGGACAAAAGAAACCCAAACCCAACTAGAAATGTTCTTTGTGTGGAGGGATGGGATGATGGTATGGTGGCATCACAACAGGTAGAATCAAAGAGGCTGGTGAGGGACAGGGAGTGAAGATTTTTCCATTTAGAGACTGTTCTAAAGCTCTGCTCTAATTTTGCCAAGTGACACCAAGAAGCATGTGATATGGCCTTGACTCAAGGTTGGCATTTCAGTCACCTTGGTGTTGCTTGCTTTGGGAAGCATGAGTAACCAAAAATTCCTTTCTCTTTTTTTCTGTTACAACTCTTAGTGTTTTCTAGCAATCCTCCAAGTTTCTATTCTAGCAGCAGAAAAGGTGAAGAGCCCGAGAAGTTTTTTCTGAGCCATGTGTTGGGTTGCGTGGTTACAGACAGGTTTCTGCCTTCTTTTAAAAGATATTATAGGAGGCGTGATCTAAAGAGACAGAAATTAATAGTTAAAGCCATTCATCAGGCGATGTCCGGTAGCGCTGCTGTGTGCCATATGCATGTGCAGTGAGAGTGGAGTTGAGCCAAAGAACTGCTGAGTTTGTGGACAGCTTTGAATCCAAAGTCACGACAGGACCTGCTGGGATGTCTAGGATCCTCCCCCAGAGCATTAATGAGAAATAGATGCCATCTGGAGGAATTTTCTTGCCAAGGGACTATGATGCCATCTTTGTCTTCCAGTTCTCATCAATCACAAACAGCTTTTAAATAGATTTGTATTTTACCTTCAGTCCAATGTATTTGTCTTCTCAGTTACTAAGGACACTCTGACCTTTCAATAGACTCTTCTAGAAGATGACTTTTTATTTCTGATAAGACACATTTCTTGCAATGGCTTCTGTGTCAGTCTTCTCTCTCCTTCTTGTGAGAGTACATTCCCTCTTCCATCAGAGCTGACTTGTCCACTCCTGCCCTTAACTCTGCATTTTTTTTTCCTCCTCCTTTGCTATAGGCACAAGAACAACTTCACCTTTAATGTTTTGGAAACTTGTATGCTTAACTGTGTATTCTAGTAGCTTGTATTAAAATATTTGCCTCTACTTGATTTAAAAAAAGACAAGCACTGTAACACTTGCATAAGGCTGGAATTTTACTCGCTCCTGCCCTGATTGTGCGATGTGAGCATGAATGTTTTTAAAATCAATTGAATATAAATGAATAGTACATTCAATACAGTAACCGTCACAAGTTTTATTGATGTGGAATCTGGTTTGCAGAGATTGTCCCCTTGTTTTTAATTCGTCTCTCTTTGATTCAACATTAACAATGCCCATACCTCTTAGCTATGATGAGGCTGTCTTTATGCTACTTATATTTTTGAAGGGCTTTTCTACTACACACATAGGATTAGTATCACTTACTAGTGCAGGGTTAGCTTTGAGAGCTTGCTAGGACACAGAATCCCAGCTGAACGCCTCTAAAAACTAAGCTATGTAACTGTGGAGTAACATAAAGACAGTGCTTTAGTCAAGTCACTGCCTTCATAGTATCTAAAATATTTAAAATGTAATTCCCTCACCAGAATGTTTCTAATGCATCAAGTTGGGACATACAGACCCCAGCAGAGATTGTTATACACCATAACTATGCTTTAAGCAGAGTAGCCCCTGCCTGGGAGGGTTTGTAGCTGAATACTAAGCCCAGAAGAGGGAAACAGGGCAAACCTACCACTGTTTTATGGATGGAAGCAAAGAATAAAAGCATTAAAACTGGTTTGTAGCTAAGCTGGAAATTAACACGCATGTCTAGTTCTATCTTTGAAAACATATTTTCCTTTTAACTTTTTTTTTTTTTAGTTCAGGTGGGATGACTGACACTCTGGCAAAGTTGTCTTTTTAGAATTTTAAACTAACTTTAAAAGGTCTTGTCTTCAGGAGTATTCAAGAATATGAGGAGCTAGTAAAGCAGATATGTTCTGAAATAAAGAGCTTGGTGTCATCATGGTGATAGAAAGGAGAGAATGAAAACAGTATCAGATTTAAAGAACGTTTTTAGGCTGGTACTCAGAATATATCTAATACAAGGAAGTAAGATTAGGCTGATCTTGTATTACCTAGTTCTAAATCCATTTTGTCTCTAAAAAACGAAAATCCTGCCAGGGAGATCTAAAGAGGTTCTTCAGTTGGATTTGCCCAGACTGCAGGATATGTGATCAATAGCGATTTGTTTATCACCCTTGGATCTTTCTGCCTGATTTAAGGACTTAAGCTCTGCCAGTGTAATGAGCCGGCTGCTTAACTGCTTCCAGATTCCTTGGTCCATATTCTACCAGGTTGTTTTATGCTGCAGAGGTCTCTGGAGTCTGTGGAGGAGGAAAGAATTTCTCCTTTCTCCACCCCCCCCAGGCTGTGGTGTGGCAGTAAAGTCACTTGATAACCAATAATCAAATCTCAGAATTTATTTTCCCCCACAGGGTTCAGGATACAGGAGAAACAGCCTTGAAGCAATTGTTCCTTTAGCTCAGCTGTGCTCCTTCCTGTCATTGCCTCATCTGTACAACACCCCCCAGCAACAAAAAATGTGATTCTGCTGATGGAAGAATCCCCTGAGCTGCAGGGCTGGAGAAATAGAATTTGCCCGTGTTGGCAATTTAAGGTAAAGCTCCTTTACGTTCCTATAGCAGTGCAGCTGTGGCTGGAGCTTAGAGGAGGGGATGTGTTCTCCAAGCTGGATGCTCCATCAGCTCTCATCAGAGCAGGCATTTCAAGTGTGTGGCTTATAAGTAAGAGGAGCTTGATCTGAGGAGAACATGTGTCCACACGGCGCTTTTCCACGAAACTGATCTGACTTCCAGAGGTTTCCATGCTGTATTTAAATGCTCATACCATTAAAACCACTGAAGCAATATTCTTAAATGTATTTTGTTTTAGGTCTCAGTGGCATTCATAAATCAAGATGATCTACAGAAGGGTAGAACTTAAAAAGCAGGCTTTTGTTATGGAAAAAAATAATTTTATTTATTTTGTAATAAGAATATGGAACTATTTGGAGCTGGTTGCACTTGGCAATTATTACTGTTACTTCATTTTTCTTGAGCACATTTTCAATAGAAAATGTATCACTTCAAGCATTTCTTCAGAAGCAAACTTTAGACATGACTTTTGACAAAAAGCATCTGCTTTCTGATTGTGCTAAACTTGGAACATGGTGGCCAAAAGCTGTGTGAAACTTTTTACAGTATACTTGGCTTTTTAACCGTTGTCTCAACAGTACTAATTATAATCTTAAGTATTTAATTTATGTGAGTATATAAATACCAAATTGTCTTTCCTCACACTGGACAAGAGCTTTGAAAAATCTTAGTGTCTTAATCATTCTTTTCACATGTAACATGTTTCAGTTTGAAGACTCCGCTTGAATCCTTGAAGATTATTTTTTTTCATCGGTAAAGTTGGGCCTTGATTATTTTTGTAGTTCTATAACAAATAGCTAAGTTTTTTTTTCTTAACTTTAACTCATCTTTTGAATAGGTAAGCTTTATCTTCAAACAATATGCAGGAGCAAATTTGATACTTGTTATTTTATCAGTGAAGCAAAGTTTGAAATACGCAATATGCAAAAAAAAAATAACCCAAGAAAAAAGAAGACAGCCCGTACTTGTGGAAAAAAGTCATCCAGCTGGTGAAGTATTATTTTGAAAAAAGAAAAAAAATGTTAGGAAAAAGACAATATTCATTTGTCACAATAACTCAAGAGGTATAACTTCTAGTCACAATAACTCAAGAGGTAACCATTGGGGGTGATGATGTGATTTATCCTGTTGTGTGTTTATTAGACTGAGAGTAAAACATAGTTTTTACCAGCTTTCACCATCTCTTGTAATAAGTTTGCATTTTAACAGGACAGAGTACCTGGAAGTCGGGGGGCGAGCGGTATAGAAACAGCACTTTGCCATCCCTGTTTCGCCGACACAAATGAGGACTGACAACCACTAAGTGCAGACTGTGCTTTATGGAAGGAAAATATAGGCCATGGTAAACACAAAAATAAATTCCAGCCTGCGGGGCCTAATGAAAAAATAATCCTCTTGAGAGGCAAGATCATCGTGCACTGCCATAGCGTGGCTCCGGGCAGCGCGGGAGCCGCTGGACTCTGATCTCCAGGATTTGTCTCCATGAGTTGTGTTTCCCAGGTATTCCCAGGGAAATCCCCCTGTCCCCTAACCTCGCTTGGCTTCCGGTCAGTACAGTGTCAGCGCTGTGCACCGTTTCGGCTGGGTTGTGTAGCTCTCCTCTAACATGCAGGGACAAGGGACAGATTATAGTCATTTTTCCTGAAAACGGAAAGGCAAGGGAGGTGTTCAGTGGCCCCTAAGGCCGTCAGTAGCTGCTGGAAGGAGCAGCCCCTTCTCCCTTCCTTCTTGCTCCATGTGCCAACCCCTCTTCACCCCCAACTTCACCAGGAGTTGTGTAATTCAGAGACTTACTGCTTTTTTTCCTAACCAATAGGGGAGGGTGGCAGGCAAAACCTTAGCTTAAATTTGATACAAAGTAAGAAATTTGCTTCCAACATCTCAGAATAAGAAGTATAAGAAGCAACTGTGAACATGTTTCTTGGCTAAGCAGACTATTTATTAGCAAATTAATAGTACGAGTTGAAATATATCCAAATACAGAACTGCTGCAATATATTCAAATATATTTAAGCGATAGGTTAAGTATCTTTTTTGTTCTAGAAGTTTAATGTTGATTATACATACATCAGAAATGTCTGATATATCACTTCTCATCCCTGTCTGAAATCTCTACCAGAGAGTCTCTTGAAAGTAGTTCAGGTTCTCCCTAACCTTTCAGAGCTCGTCTGCACACTGCTGCTCCCAGCTGCAGAGCCAGGGGAAAACAGAGCCTGAAGAGCAGTGAACACTTGTAAAATTCTGCCTCGCAAATCACACTTTTTTTTTTACTATGCACCTTCTTTTGCCTTCGAGTATCTAGTAGCTGTGGTTTTGAAAGCCTTTAGCAATTTTTTAAAATGCTAGTTAAGACATTGTATGAAAGCTACTGAGTTTTCTTAATTGTTTGCCACAGCACCTGTAATTTGGCGTGATAATTTTTCAGTATGAATTAACAGTCCATACAAACCCGCTGTTATTTCAGGAACAGATTTGGAATTGCTGCCAGAGCTGTATTCGGAACTTCTGGGATGTTCAAACACTTGCTAATGTGGCAATCATTTTTTAATACATAACGCTTATCTTTCTCTTGGTTTATTCATTGTAATAATGATGTCTGAGCAAATGTCAGATGGAAGAGATCTCTTAAAGTCAGATTCCAGACACTGAATTTTCATGTTTACCCTGCAATCTCCAGCACAGTTAAAGCAAACAATTCCTGTAGTGTTTCAAGTTGCAAATGTTAAAGTTACTCAGCTGCAGTTTTGTCATTTTACACGCTGTAAGGCACAAAAGGTACTTGCAGGCAATACTTGCTGGTTTCATTTAACTTGACAGAAACAGTAAACTGTGGACTTCATCATAAATACTAATTCATCTAAGAGGAAACTGCTGGATGTAATATATTTTGAATTCTATTTGCTTTTTTTCTCCAGTCCTAGGCATGCATCTATTTAGAAATGAATTCCCCACCAAAAAATTACATTCTTGCCATAATTGTTTCAAGGAAGTTTTGTAAATCCTACTGGTCCCTACAGTTGATTGAGAGCTCAAGAATGTGAAGATGGAAACCAGGAAGCTGCCCTGGCCTCTGCCTCTCCTGGTCTCGCAGTTGAGAAATTCAGAATAAGAGAGCTGAGAACAGGAAACTCATGATTATAAGTCATAACTTCCACTTTGGCCCTCCAATTTATCTGCCTCTACAGCTTGGTCACCACGTTGGGCATTCTTTATTTAGAAGCTGAAGGGGACTAAAAATAATTGTCGGGCTTGAGGAAAGGCAACAGATGAGGCAGAATCCGTTCCTTTTGCCAGGTTTTGCTTCAACCTGAGACTCTCCCCCAGATGGTAAGGAGGAAGAAGATCCTGGCCCAGCTGCCGTGGCAGAACTGGCAGTGCCAGGCTCTGCAGAGAGAGGATAACTGGTGTTTTGCACATGATTCTGCATTAAAAGAAATCCCACCGTGTCAGCACTTTCCATAGTGCTCCAGAGAAACTTTGCATGGTCGTGTATCCCCCAGTGCAACAGCTCCGCCGTGCTAACGGGGGTAAGGAAGGGTCTGTTCCATCCAGAGGAACTCCTTAAGGAAAAGCAAACTCTCACTAAAAGATTTCCAAGGTTAAACAACTGAATTCAAGGCAAATACTTCAGGGAGTAGGATATTAAAAACTATATCAGATTTACCAATATTTAATGGAAAGCAGGAAACAGAAATACTTGGCAGGTAGGTGGAGACACTTGTGTCACAGCTTGTGTATCACTGACTGTGTGAAAGCTACGTACGGTGTGAGTTTCTAAGATCTGGAGTAAACAGACTCCTGAGCATCTCCTGAGCCGTGAGACTGTGCTTGTGACTTCTGTGTTTATTCTTTGTTTTTAAGTCAAAATGTGCTAATTTGCTCTCCTTGTCACGTGATGTCACGGCTGGTAGAAGAGTCAGCGTGGATGGCTCCGTGTTTCTGTGCAACAGCAGAAGGGAAGGCCGCGTCCAAAGCAGCGCAGTGCTCTGCTGATACAAATTAGCTCGTCACGGAAACGGTGAAATGGAGAACTTTGACCCAATTATAGCGGAGTGTAAGACAGTGGATTAACACTCCAGATTTCCCATTCATCACAGTCTCCTGACTGTGGCTGAGTAGGCCTTTCTCCCAACAGCTCTCCAGCACCAACGCTTCCCTGCCGGGGCTGCGTCCCCGCGGCTGTCCCCACAGCTGACAGTGTGGCACTTCTGAACCTTGCAAAAGCCAGTGTCAGAAACATTCGGAAACATCGTCACACTTGAACTATACTTTTATTGTGTGAAGACTTACAAAAGCCACAAAACTTAACTTCTAGAAACGGAGCAACACTTTGCACTGCTCACGCTATTTTCTCGTGCAGGAGAAGTACAGAACAGTACTGATTATGGTTCCTTTCTTCTATAACATGCACAAGGTATTTCATACAAACTAATTACATTTATCATCAAAATCTTACATCTTTACTGAGATGAGAATTCCAAAAGTTGTTACGCAAGTACCAAATTTATTTTAAGATGACACAAATTAATCTATGTCTGATACCACTTCTTAGGTAAAACTTTTATATCACTGAACTACTACAATAAGAAGACAGATATTTAAAGTACTTATTTTTTATTCCAACTTTTAGAACATGTTTTAAGAGGAACGCTGCAAATAAATTGAAGCCATTGAGTCAACAGACTCTATTGCTGACTCCATAAAATATTTCTGTAATAGCATCTCTCTTCTCAGTTTTAAGGCATCAGAAATTCAGACCAAACTGAGATTTTCTCACTATCAAAAGCCAAAATAAGAAGTTCTCTCCAAAGACTCAAGTACATCTCTTTCAAAAAGAACTCCCTGAAGGCAATGTGCCACTGCTACGGGCTGCACGCAGACCACACCTGCTGTGATTCCTAAAGTGTAACAGAGAGAAACCTCAGTGATGGAGAAAGTGTCCTAGCATGTATTCAGACAAAAGAACGAGAAAGAAATTTAATCCAGGATCTACAGGCTCTAAACACACTCCCTATAATATGCTTTTATTACCCACAAAAGGTATTCCCTTTTTCAATTCACATGACAGATAAACAGCAATGGACTATAATAGCAATTCTTCGGTTATCTATAAAACTGTGGAAAAATAACAAAAATTGAATTTTAACTAAATTTTTTACACAGCATTACTGGACTTTCAAACCACCTGTATCATCAGTAGGGATGGTAACGTGGCCCGGGGTTGTAGGAGTTGTAGCCATAGTGGGAGGAGTACGATTGCCCTTGTCTGTGCTGCTGGTAGTTATTGCCCCAGCCTCTCTCTGGCCTCTGATTAGATCTATAGTCACCTTGCCAGTTGTATCTGTCCCCTCTAAAATATCTGCCATCTTGAAACCTGCAATGAAAAGAAAATGTCAAATATTCACACACATTTTGTTCTTGAAAAGACAAATGATAATGAACTCTTACATTTTACGGTTTTCATGAAAACTGTCATGTAACTCTTGAAAACATAACTACAGTCATCTGAGATCATTCATTCATTTCTTACAAATACCCACCCCACTATTTGCTAAGTGACAGAAGGACAGTCTGTTTCCTAACACAGAGTATTCACAGGCGTAAGGTGAACTGCTGGAACTCTGAACAGAGATTGAAACAGACCATGTATCTAAAAAGCAAGCAGCAGATACATCCATAGCTGTATCAAAGCCAGGGTCAATCTAGTCATTTCATGGTTGAAAGTTGTGCCAAAGCAGGCTCACAGAGAATTTAGGTACCTAACAGCATAGAGTCCTGGAATTCACATATTCCCTAAAGTCCATACCACCCCTGCTTCTTGTAGGTTCCCACACTCAAGAGAGTATTTTATCAGCTGTATTTAGCCATTGTTCAGGCTCAGGTTTAGCTTTTCAGCTGTATCTCAATTCCTATCAACACCTGAGCTGCCTCCTGGTTGTTGTTTTGTATATTTCAATGGTGTGGTGTAAACAGCATTTACATGAGGTTCCCTGTGTGACCACAGTGTAGATGTAAGAGTTCATTAGTTCAAAGTTTGTAAGAATATCTCCTTGAACATTTTTTTTCAAACTGTAGAAACTGATTTTGTGTTTAATTTAATGACAAGTTTCTAGAGTGAGAAAAAGTTAGAATGATGTTGTCCTCCTTTTCTTTAGATAAGGCACAAATCCTATTTAGGTATTTAACTAAGAAGCCTTCCTAATTGTTACTTGGACTGAAATTTAATTATTTTGTATTAAAGGCTCATGCTACTATTGCCAAACATACTGTACGTGTAATCATTTTTTTTCAGTCACACAAAAATCAGATGTTACTGTCCAGAATTCAGTAAAAAGCTGCAATTACATCCTGAAGAAATAATTCAAATATTTTGCAGTAGGCAGATATCACTGCACTTGCTAGACAGACTGGATGATGGATTTTACAGTCATTTCTACTGGATAAAATAGTCAGTACCGATCTCTGTTTCTCTGGTTGCCACCAGATCTGTTTCTCCATTCTTCCACTATAGGAGGGGGATCTGCAGGGCGTTTCAGATATTCTTGGTATTCTTCATCATCTGATGTGAATCGGTGAGCAAACATCTTTTCATAACTCAAGGGCACGTCAACCAAGGAAGTCATTCTGAAAACTTTAAACATGAATACAATAAAAGTGCCTTTAGCAATGTAGGAAGACTCTTACTGTAATAGCTACCAAAATGAAAAGTTATACTTGGATTAACACGGCAATTAAGTTTTGTGCGGACAGCATAGGTGATTGACTCTTAAGTCTCAACAATCTAAGACACTAAATAACTGTCCTGAAAAGGTTCTCTCTGATGGAAAGTGATTCCAATTCCACGTGCAGCCTTTGGACATCTCTTTTGGATATGGAGACACTGATCTGTCTAAACACTGGGAGTGGTTTTAAAGGACTCCATCCACACGGGAGAAATTCAACTTAGATTGATACCTAATACAGTCAGCCATTATACAGCAGCACCTTTGAGTCGATTTTGATAGACCTAGATTAGATAAACTCTGGTAGAAAGATACGGGACATTTCTGAGGGTTAGTAATAGAAAAAAAGCTTTTCTTCACAACACACTCCCAATATATTCCCAATCTATTTTTGACAGGAAAAAAATATTACTGCAATCAATGTGACCGGTTCGCTAAGGCAGAATATCATGCAAAGCCTACAGATACCCGTAGCCAGCAAAGCAAAATAATCAGATTTAATCGCAATAATTTATGTGGTAATAACTCGATTCAGCAAAAAGACAGCAACTAAGAGGATGTTAAATTACCTCATAATATGCCTCTAATGGGGTTTGTTTTTAAGGCCTTAGTTTCCTTATTTATCTGGTTATATATGCATTTGCCCTTCAGACATCGGTGCTATCTAGTACTGTCCATGAGTAAAACTCTAGCTCTAATAGCAGATGCTGAGAAAGGCTCCATGCCTACTATCTTAACAAGCACTGGGTAACGTAGAGCATTAAAGGTCTTTGCCTCTAGACTTCCAGAATAAGCATTTCTGCTGTCTCCTGAAGATTTGCAGGCAGGACCAATATTCATTCACCTTGCAAACTGGAGGGAAAGAAGGAGGAGACAGGTTTCTTCTGAACCCTGAGAGGTAAAATATATACCCTCAATGACCAAGCCCAATTCTTCTCCCCACTGCACCTTGAGACTTAGGGCGAGTGGAGTGTTTGTGGGGAATACAGCACAGCATTCAGTAAACTGAACTCCCCTTTCATCAGCTTCAGAGCCTGGTGATCTCCAGAGCCCATCTGCAGCCTTCCCCCTTCCACCTAATGACACAGCCTACATCTTTCTGAAGCAGGGGTAGGAGTTATTTCTGCAGGATGACCAGTCACTTCACCCTCCTTTGGTTTTGTTTTGGTTTTTTTTTTTTTTATTTTGAGATGAGCTAACCTCGTTAGTTTTTACTGTGAGTTATCTCCAGGGAACTTCGCGCCTCAGTCCGGGGGGGGGGGGGGGGGTGGGGGGGGGCGGGGGGGGGGGGGGGGGGGGGGGGGGTGTAATATTGGCCTGGAGACCCACCGCACGCCACCAGCCTTCTCCAGAGAGCAGATGAATTATTAATCTCCTCACGATTAATAATTTTAATATCAGTATTCACCCTGCGGGGGGGGAGGGGACTCACACACACCACCCACCCCTCACCTTCCCCCGCCCCTCACAACGAACAGGATTCACTCCCCTCAGAACCGGAGGCCTCTTCCCTCCCTCCCTCACGGCGGGTCGGGTAAGGGGGCCCCGTCCCCTCACGGCGGGTCTCTCGCCTTCCCGCCAACCTTCCTCCCTCATCAGCCGGCCGCCCCCTCACCCTGCACCGCCAAGCCACCGCCGAAACGCCGAAGAAATCCCTCCTCTTCCGGGCCCGGGCCCCGCCGCTTCCCTTCGCCGCCGGGGCGGTGCCGCCTCAGGCCGG
>BJBW01001710.1:260236-363490 GCA_004320125.1 Scolopax mira | reverse complement strand
AGAGAAGGCTGAGGGGAGACCTTATTAATGCTTATAGGTATCTAAAGGGCGGTTTGAGGGAGGATGGAGCCAGACTCTTTTCAGTGGTTGCCAGCAACAGGATGAGGGGCAATGGGCACAAGATGGAACATAGGATGTTCCACTCCAATCTGAGGAAGAACTTTGTTACAGTGAAGGCGACAGGGCAGGCTGCCTGAGAAGGCTGTGGAGTCCCCTTCTCTGGAGATCTTCAAGACCTGCCTGGATGCAGACCTGAGTGATGGGCTCCAGGCAATCCTGCTTAGCAGGGGAGTTGAACTAGATGATCTCTAGAAGGTCCCTTCCAACTCCAATAATTCTGTGATTCTGCCTCAGCAACATATTTACACTCCCATTTGGTGCTGTCCCTAGTGGTTAGTCCTCTCACCTTTAACACAGCTGAAGTTACGTGTGAGCATCAAAGCTTTTCCTAAACAAGGTCTTGAGCGTGTAAATAGTTAGAGGCAGGGAATGGTGCCTTCCCGGCTGTACTTCTGTGACCCTGGGTGTTATTACTCATTTATGAAGTGCCACAGCGGTAATTAACAGTTCGCTGCCCAAAAGCTTTGCAGTGTGGGGATGTGGTGTTGCCTCTCTCCTTTGAACGACTGGCGGCCTCCAGACCTTGCTGTAGCAGAAACAGTGTTGGTGCCCCTGTTCCCCTATTTGCCCTGTTTGCACAATTCGGACATCTTTGTATTGCCAACTATTTTCCATAAGCCACTCCGAAGCCAGTGAGTCTCCAGTTCTGTGTAAAAGAAATGGTTTTTTTGTAGGACTCTTTCCAAAAGCAATGTTTTTTTATAAGCTCTACTAGAGACTTTATTACTCACAGGTACTAGCAAAACATAGAGACTGATAGTCGAGTACATCACTTGAAACAATACACCCCAGCAACAGCAATAGCAGCATCCAATTCTCAAAAAATATTAGACCAGAATAAGTGCCCTTTGATATAAACAGAAATAATTACAGTCTGCTCTCCTGCTGGACCTATAGCAGGAGTGTATTGTCACTTGCAAAATAGAAGTGATGACCTCCATCCAAATAGCCCAATGCAAATATCTTAGCCTGGGTAGCTAGTTCTAAACCAAACACATTGTCATTGAAGCTGAAAAATAATATATTTTAGCTTACATTTTCCCTATATAATCCCTGTTCTACCGACTGCCCTTTCAAAATGGGCAGAAGTAAGTAGGATTTTATTTCTTCTCCAGACATACTTCATTTTGACCACTGGATATTGGAGTTTCAGGTGTGTCCACAAAGGATTTCATGCATAAAATTCATGAGATGATCCTTAATAAAAGGGAGATACTTCTCTTTTTTGAGGCTCTAGTCTGCTGTTTCCCAGATGACATTTTTCATTAAAAGACCAAATTTAATTTAATATTAAGCTTATAATTAAAGGCTAAAGTCATCCATACATTTAAGCATGTACATAATCTAAGCATATATAAAAATCCTGTTGAAGGCATGGGCACCCTGCAAATGCTGTGAGCAGTGTACTTCACAAATTACGGTCTTGCTAAGGTGCTCTCATCAGCATATTCTGCATAGAAAAACATCTGCAGGGAATGGCTACATCAGAGTGGCACATAATTATATTTGTAACGTTTATTTATATGTGATGTTTATGCATTGGTTCTTTTTTTTTTTTTTTTTTTTTTTTGTGACATGTCTTTGTGCCTGCTATGGGTTATAACATCAAGAAGGAGACCATGATCTGGGTGACAGTTTCCTATGATTTCTCAGAGGTGGTATACTGAAGTTTAAACTATGAAAAATCCGAAGTGACAGGTAAATTTTAAAGGAATAAGGGCACTAAAAAATAGATATTGTCACTGAATAGGACTTTCAACACCCACTAAATGCCTCACACAACACATACCTACATAATAGGTGCCCAAGTACTTAAAAGGTCTAGCTCCAAGTGATGTCAAGACTGAGGACTTGATAATCCACTTTTGCAATCTTTCTGCTCACTTCAAGCCTCTCTGGGTAATTAATGTGTTGGTTTTGTACAAACAAAATCTCATAATCAGCATCTCTGAAGTCTATCATAGTATGATAAAGCCTCAAAGGGTTTGCCTTTTTTTTTTTTTTTCTGTGGATTTTATTCTGTTAAATAATGTACTTTTAGATGAAGTCTTACCTTCCAAGTTTTAAACTAAGAATTGTTCCTTTTAGCCTATGAGAAATTAATGGAGCTTTTGTTGAATAGAACTTCCTGACCAAACAAAGGAATGTACAGTAAAACTAGCAAAGTCTTGCCTGCTTTGAAACAAGGGAAAATAGCAGTTCTTTTTATAATTATTTAGTTTTGATAACTCTTACTCTTCAGTCACAAGACTTTGTATTTGATGCTTTACATAAATCCCCAGCCTCTGGACTCATGTGTTTTCAACTTTCATTTAAAAATTAATTTCTGTCCCCTTGTTATTATGGAGACTGCTTGGGAAAAGAAGTAAGTCTGATTTACTTGATAACCAGCCTGTACTAAGAAGTAAAGGGAAAACGTTACTCAAGTTTTATTTGGTTTAAAAGTTATAATTTATTTTTTTTTTTTACAATTTTCCATTTCTTTATGACTCAGTAGTCACAAAGAGTCAGTAGAGGCTGACAGCTGTGGCATTTTTAATGAAAAGTCAGCATTTATCTCAGTAGCAGGAAAAAAAGGGGAACTAATACATTTTTTGTTCATTTATGTATCTTTAGACAGGAGGGATCCTTTTACTTCAATGTTAATATCTACCTTGAGAAATCAACGAAAGAACTAACATCCCTTGTAATTGAGGCCTGTCTGATGAAGGGAATATTGGTCTATAAACAAATAAGCAGAGAAATCTCCATAGATTGTTATGGATCCCGCTGTTTTTTTAAACAACAAAATAATATATCCAATATTTCAGTGAAAATTTATTTATCTTCAAAACTGATTCCCTTTCCCCACTAGCTGAAGCGTGCCAGTGATTTCCTGTCAACCGATTTCCCTCTCCCCCCATTCTTCTTTCAGTGTCTCAGTTACAGTGTAACTGAATGAGTGGTTTGTTTGTACAACGAAACCTGATTTCCCCAGATAATTTATTCTAGGAAATGGTGATGTCTGGCACTGTTAGAGAGAGCAAGACGGTTCTGGCTAACAGCAAGTACAAAGGGCATGCGTGGCAGCCTTGTTATTGATTACACACTCAAGGAAAGCTGTTTCAGTGAGCACAAGAGGTCTTAAGACCACCAGGGGACATCTGAGTAACTCATGACCGCAAAGTATTTGCTAGATCATTCACTGCACTGAGAGATAGGTAAGCAGAGACACTCTTTAGCCAATCTGCAGAAATATTTGGAGTTGTGCTCTTTCTCTAGGACTTCCTGTGCTCAGGAGATCAGTTCTCATCATGAGGTATTATTCCTTTGGCTGGAAAGGATTATTGCCTAGATGAAGCTCACTTAAATAACAAGAAAGCCGGAGATATAACAGCTGTTACTGACAAATGTCTCTGAAGCCCGTGCAGTTATTCTGTCAGATCTCTGCCTTGCCTTTGCTGTTATATTGTACAGTACTGAGAGCTTCTCTTTCACACACCTCCATCTGGTATTGTAAAGTGAAGTCCGTAAAGGAACAGGCTGCGCCGTTTCTACCAACTTCACTAAACTTAATAGAAGAAATGTTTCCTTCCCCTAACAATGACCTTTAAATGTTAACTGCCTAAAAAAATAACATTGTTCTTCTTTTAAGAAGGGGAAAATGTAATTTCTGGTCCTTGATTGTGTTACAGAATAACCATTTTGGTGCTGTGGGGTCCAATTCCTTTGCATTAAGCTCACAACAGTGTAACACTTGATTAGAAGGAATTTATTCCTAATTTATGCCAGCATGAAAGAAGGCCTTTCATTTTCCTAAGAGCTATTTCTGTTATCAGTCTTTTAAAACTCACAGTCACATTAAATTATATTTCTAGCATATTGTTCTTAAAATTAGTGCAGAGGTGTTGTTATCTGACTGTCATTTATACATATCTATATACACATATACAAATTAAAAATCGCTACATTCTAGCTGCCTTCTTTTATTTTCACCTTTTAAACTGACTAAGCCAGCTGTGCCCTTTGGGGTCTATAAGAATGAATCATTTTTATTATTTTTGCTCTCTTAGACAGTAATTACAGAGTAGTATGCTGTCTCTGTTTTTTAATATTATGGTGTCATTTTAATCCATGGTGCAACACCATTAACTTTAGCAGAGTTACGCTAGAAATGAATTTGTCCCCAGGAGGCTTTTCCAAATGTTCAGTTCTTTCCTTATGATTACCCAGAGGAATGGAGAAGAAGAAGGCAAGACAGAGGGCCCTTTGATAGGAGGAATGTAGTTCAAAGTGAAGTCTTGTTTCTGCCATTCATGGTGCTCCATATGTTCCTCATTTGGGGTGGAGGTGGGCTAGACCCCATGGAGGCACACATGCTGTGGCTGAAGGGCAGGCAGGAGTTTTTACATAGCACATCTGGTGCGCAGGTTATGTGCTTTCCCAGACATAGGTATTGTACAAATGGGGGGGGAGAAAGAAAAAAAAAAAAAAAAAAAAGAAAAAAAAAGTGGGAGGAATATTCAGATGCTTAAAGTGTGCTTCTGTGGAACTGCTTGAAAGATAGAAAACGGAGTGGCCAAATGCTAAGATATCAAACTTGTGATAATTGTCATGCTGTCTAAACTCCAACTCAGATGCTTTTTAGATGTCAAGTAGTCCTGAAAGTGGGGATGGATGAATCAGCACTACCATGGATTGCCTATTGTAAAGATAGTTGCAAAATATAAAGGAGGTACTTGCAGAAGTTTCTAGGACTAGAGTTTATTCATATTATATTTTCTTTTATAGTTTGATATTTAATTTTAGTTTGGGCTCATTTCTCATGTTCACACCCAGGCTAAGACATTCAAATCTGCTGCACTATGTAAGTTAGGTACAAATTAGTAGCACCTAGCTGAGTTTAGAAAGAGGAATTTAGAGAATTTCCTCTTTGCTGGCTGGGGAAGGACGGGGGGCTGAGAGCAGGGTAGCGGGGTAGGGGGCCCACCCCACAGCCCCAAGCAGGGCTGGCTGGGGATGGCAGCCCGGAGCTCAGAGAGCTGGACAAGTTCATGTGGATGAGACAAGTCTAAGGCAGGTCAGAAATTCAGACTGTGGATCACTGCCCAGACTGACAGGGTCCATGGCCAGGCATGGCACAGCTGCAATGCGGCTGGATTCGAAGCCCAGCGTAGCCACGATGGCGCCAGGCAGGGACCCCAGGCCCAGGGCTGGGCTTCCCTGAGCCCCTCTGCCCCGGGCAGGGGTGTGGGGGAAGCCCCAGAGGAGGTTGGTCGTGGTAATTAAGGCCTGTCAGTGAATTCAGGGCCCTGACATGCACATCTGGTAACAATTTCTGTTATGTTTAAATCAGAAACTCAGATCCTTGAAAAACCCAGGATCTAGCAGAAGGAAATAGTTATGCCTTTTTAGCCAACGTCTAGTGTTTTCTCTCCTGGGTTGGGTAGTTTATGCAGTCTGCGTGCTGCACACCAATTGTTGGCTCGGATACAAAGTTAAATATTCAACCTCTAAAGAGAATACCTAGGTTTCCCATTTACTCCCGGAGTCCTTCTTCTCTGGGTGGTGACATTCCCCAGGCACTGGAGCAATACCCTGAGGCTCCTCGAGTGGAACCGCCATGCCCTCTCTGAGGCCCAGGCTTGAAATCTGCCCCTGCCACCAGCCCTGCAGACAGATGTGCAACGAGGCCTCACTCACGCCTGTCCTCTTCCTTCCGTCTGCCCAAGCCACTGCAGATGTGTAAACACGTGTTTGGGCACTGCTAAAGGCAATGAAATACAGCAGTATTTCAGTGTTTTGTTCCCTGTCAAGGCTCAGGTCAGTGGAACTGGTCTATGTAATACTCTGTCCTTTAGATAATAAACATGGCTCTCCCCAGTTGGCTTTACCAAGAAGCTGTCAGTTGGCACAGGAATTTGTCTGCCTTCTTTCTTTTCTCTTTGCACAAAAGGAGAGTTCTTGAATGTTCTCTGCAGATCCTCTTAAGTTTAAGGGCCATCAGAGAAAGGAAGGGCTAAAGTATAGGCAAACTTTGTATTACTTCAGCTTTGGAACCTCTTCTTAATCTGAAGTAATTTTTTTAAAATTGTAAACCTGAATTTTCCAGGGATACAGATCGGTATTGAGACCACACTGTGAAATAAGGTATAAATGAATTAGCTGAGCTGCAGAGAAGCCTGCAGGATTTTGCAAAGCTGGACTGAGTGCTCTGCTCCTTCTTCTGACATTGCCTCTCTACAGCTGTGCACTCCCCTGTGCACCCCTGCATTGTACCCTGCCCCACACAAAATCTGGAAATTCTCTGAGATTATCTTTCAGTTTTATATTTGTGCTGTGCTAGGGCTGGTCCTTGTCTGGGGGTCTAGGTCACCACTACTCCTAGCAGTAATAACTCTCCCTCTGTTACTAAATTAGGACTGGAGATCATTCTTTCCAGCAGACAAGGGTTCCTAATCTTTCAGGAGATTATGCTGCCACCCCTCTGCGTCCCCTCCTGCCCTCCCTGAGACCTCTGCTTCAGATGTCACCGTGCAGCGTCCTTGCCTGCCCCAGTGCTGCTGTAATTCTTTCTCTGTCTTTGCCCCAGCTCCTGCAGCAGTTTCCTTTCCTGGAACCTTTCCACAGCTACTGCTACTCCCGTGGCCCGACTCCCCCTCCCGAGTTCAGGTCTCTCTCTTCACCACTTTATTGAATTGTGGCTGTTTCTTTCCCATCCCTGCAGAGCCTGCAGAAGCTGTGCTGTGGTGGCAACCAGCTGCTCCGTGGGCTAGTGCTCAGCTGAATGCTGCTTTCTGATGTTGGTTGGGAACTAGTGCAGAAGAACATGCTGACTACTAAAAAAAATATAGAGATATTATCTTGGAAAATGCAAGGTTCTGATGGAGACTCTGCCAGAGGGCTATTAAAAACAAGCTCAGAAAATCTCACTTGTAAATGAAAGCCATACAGTAATTTTTGGTGATACGTGGAATGTGATTGTTTCATGTTATGCTATGGCTGCTAATTTTAAGAATAATACAGAGTTATTTTCTTGGTCTTAAATGCTGCTGTGGGGGTATCACAAACTTCCTGAGTAAAAACTTTAATTAAAACGCAAATGTTAATCTCCAAGCAGTAGCATCTGCAGCATATTGCAAGATAAGACTCTGCCAACCTGAAAAACTAAGCAAGATTCTAATTAAAACAGGGGGGGAAATTGATGAACTAGATATACGTTTTATTTAAGGATGGCAGTTACATAAGATACCAAAGATCTCACGGTTGCTATCTGATGGGAAATGTGCTGCCAGATCTCACAGACTATTTCCAGGGAAAGAAATCCTTGTTCCACTGGTTCCAAGTACTGTTGGGATATTGCCTTCAGCGGGGTCAGGACTTTGCCGTGGCTCTCCATTTGACTCGGAAGTCACGTCGGTCGTGTTGAAAACTGCAGATGATCCAGTAATGAAGTAATGTGTCAGCATGGTATGAGGAAACACCATGCTGCAAGTGCTGCCATCTTTCCAGTGAGGCACAAATACAAAGTCCTGACTATTTATGGTTATTAAAGATCCCAGTGCACCTTTTGAAAATTAAAGCTCTTAATCCCTATGGGCTGGCCAAAATCTATTTTAGGTGATGCCACTCTGTCTATCAGCATTTCCTGTATTGTTCCAGATGGAGATAGTGTTGGCTATTGCATCCTGTTCCAAACTGTGTGCTGGTCTCCTCTGTGTTTTGGAACAGTGGATATTTTCCAGAAACAACCACGCTGCAGTGGTGTGTGAAGCGATCTCTATATATCCTTCTCTTGTCTCACAGGAATGGAATGAGGATTAATCAATTGTGACCAAATCACAGTCCCAGTGAGATACCTGCACAAATAAAAATGCAGAGCATTACCTTTTTGAAAATGTCTGTGTAGTGAGAATTCCATTGGTGGGGGAGGAAAATGCATTTTAAAGTCTGTTGTCTTCAAGTGTCTAGTTACCTGTCAAAACAGGTGTTATTGTGCATGAGGAAATTCTGGTTTGTTGAAGGTGGCTTTAAGCATGTGGTGTTTGTTGGCTGGCATTTGTGGCTTTGTGTGTCCTATGAATTCAAAACATGCTTTGTTATGCTTTCAGGGCTGGCTCCTGCTCTTCTCACAGGGCAGCTAATGGCATGGAATTGTATCTCACAAACCATGTTCCTAAAATATAATAATAGTACATCTCTTGTGCAAACTTAGGAAAGAGTGGTCATGGACTATTTTGGGAAAAGTGTACTCACCAGGTGGACACAGAATATTCAGTCAGACACCAAGGAGCTGAAGAACAGTAATAAATATTATTAAAGGTGGGTATGGATGAGGATTAGCTTATTCCTGCAGGAAAACTATCCAATTAAACTTAGAAAAATGTTGGTACATTCACAACATAAATCATGTGCTTTTCTGCAAATTAACAATAAATGAAAAATAGAGGATACGTCATCCATACTTTATAGTGTTGACTTCATTTTCTCAAGTATATAGAAAAGGTTTTGATGTGTGTATATTAATATTTCTCAATATATTAATATTGAGTAGAGATTAATTTAAAACAAAACATAGCTGAAAGCTTTTCTGACAGTTAGAAGTGTTCTGCTCCACCTTCCACTGAGTCCCCTGGAGCTAAACTGAGTTCTGTAACTGTGTGCTTGGTGTTGTCCCCTATGGTCGTGCACTGTGACCCCTCCCCAGCTCCAAAGCCCTAACTGAACTATGGCTGAAACAATATTGATGCTTGGCTGCTGCTGCCTGCCATCTCTCAGTTATTTCTTCAAAACCCAGGTAAGCACTCTGGATCTAAAGACTTCTACTCTGGGTGCTTGAGCTGCAGTCATGTCTCTAAATAATTTTAATTTTTTTAAAATATTTGCAAGTGACTAAAAATTTTGCTCTGATTCTTAAAAAATATGAATTTTTTTACACCCCCCCAAGAATGATGAAATTTCCCCAGAGAAGTGGAATCTGTGTTTACCATTAGGTATGAACACTTTTATAACTTCTGTTAACTATAATTACACAACAATGGATTGAAGATTCTTGACAGTAAATACTTTCTGAGAAGCAAAATATGGATCTGAAAAAATCTGACTGTGTTTGTTGAACTGATGAATAGTGTTTATGTATTTTGTCATCCAGGTATCATTGGAGAAAAACATTATATTACCTAGAATTAGGAATTCAGAAGCTCTCCTTGATCTAGTGTTATCTAGGTAAGATATGCAGCACAATTTGTCACCTAATAGATTATTTTTAAATGCATTTTCTCATAAAAGAATTCCTGGTATCTTTGTTTGTGGGAGCTGTATTCTCATTATTCTTTTGTCAATTTTATTTTTTTTTTTTACTTTTCCAGACTTTAATTACTACTGTAGTAAAAAGAGAACAAATTCTGCATGATTTGTGGCCTTCCACTTTCACTTTTATTATTAATTAATTACTGTAGTTTATCAGGACTTAGATACAAGGACTGGTGTAAATCCTTGTATTGTTTCATGTTATGCTATGGCTGCTCATTTTAAGAACAATACAGAGTTATTTTCTTGGTCTTAAATGCTGCTGTGGGGGTATCACAAAATTCCTGAGTAAAATCTTTAATTAAAAAGCAAATGTTAATCTCCAAGCAGTATTTGAAAGTGGTACAAATTAAGTCCAGTAAGGTTTTTTGGGTTTGTTTATTTCTAATGCATTTTGGAAGCATAAAAATATTAAGCTCCTTCTTAAATGCATCTTAATTGCTTTCTGTAGGAGAGTCTACAGGGTGAAACATTCAACACTTTTTTTCAGAGAATGGTGCAAAATACAGCTTTTATGGTGGCAAATAGATTCCTTCACAAATTAAAGTTCTCCCTGTCTGTGAAAGACAACCACAGTTGAGCAGTTCCAACTTCAAATCCCCGAGCCAGATCTGGCTTCTCTGAACTCAAGATATTTTCCACAATTGGAGGAGAAAATCTTGTACTGAAGTGCCACTCGTGTCCTTATGAGCTTTAGTGAGAGCTTTGAGGTGCTCGCTATTATGTTTCAACCATGAGTAAATAGGCTTGAAATTCCATGTGGCTTCTTCATTCCCACCTGGCACTCTGTCGACTGCTCAGTCCTTTGAGAAATTCATCCAGGCGAGGCATCCAGACACCTCTGCCCAAAAGGAAACATATAAGCCTGTGTCAAGTCACTGGACATTCGTGTAAATTAATCAGACCTCTGGTGCCCCCATGGAAATGTCTTCCTTTCCAAGTAAGGCAAGCAAGGGGATGGTTAAGGGGTAAGGTCCACCAATGATTCGGTTCTAGAGAAACACAAAGAGTGAAGTATTGTGCACCAGTCTGAAGTATGAATTCCTACAAGCAGCAGGGCAAGCAACTAAAATGCTCTGAAAGGTCTGTCCCCAGCCTCTCTTCCTTTGTTCAATTTTATATGGGAATAGTGGGTTTTTTTGGAGAGTGATGGTGGGGATGCAGTGGGGAGTAATCCTTCATGGGGAATGGAGACCTGCCTGCTCACAAATCCAGGACCCTGGGAGAAGGGCAAAGGGGGAGACAAGGTGTCTTGGAGGAGGACAGGCTGCAAAAAGACAAAACCACATTTCTCGTTACAGCCCCTAGGAACATCCCACATCAACCTCTCATCCCTTCCTATGGGTCCCGCTGCTCAGCTCTCCTTTTCTTTCTGCTGTATACCTGTCTGTCACCCCTACATGTCCCTGATTACACCCTGAAATTGTACCCACTGCTGCAGAAAGTCAGGTGCAGGCAACAAAATTCAGTTTTGCTTATGCTGCTTGAGCCAGCTCTGGACTCACGGGCAGGATTAGTTCTACCCATGATGCAGAACCACAGCAGAACCCCCTGCTCAGCCACAGCCCTGCAGCCCCCTTGGAGGCCAGACCCCCTTCCTGCTGCAGGAGAATTGGCTGCAATGAGCCTGGGAGGGTCTTCTCCCCCCAGACCCCCAGCAGCTCACCGACCCGCACCCACAGCAGGCATTGTTCATGCACCATAGAGCCCGACACAGCCAGTATAGTGGAATGGGCTAATTAAAAAGGCAGCGTTTAAAATGCCAGACCCTGGTTGCTTGGAAATGTAATCCAACTTCAGTATTATTTTTGAGCTTAGATTTTTGAATCCAAAATTCCATGTGACGGAAGAGATGGGTATTTAAACAGATGTCTGCAATTTCTTTAAAAAATAGAGATTGAGTTACAGATGGTAGAAAGGGCCTGAGAATTAAAAACTCCTGAGTTACAGGAAAATTTACATGTGAGCAAAATGGTTTACTGAAATGAATAGCCGTGCAATTCTGCATGTTTGAAAATTAAGATTTTTTCAACAAAAATGTGAATATCCCTTCTGTATTATCTGCTTCTCTACTAGTCGCCTTGGCTACCACCATCATTGTTACAGACAAGTTGTAATATGAGGGTCCTGTTTCCAACAGACAATCCTTCTTCTATATCTTGTACAATTTGGCCTGCCAGGACCAAAAATTTTGATCTGAATTAGCTTAAAAAGAAAACTAATCTACCCCATCTGCATAACCAGTGCCTGATTGCTCTAACTTCCATTTTATAAATCACAAATAAATGGAATTTTGTGATGTAAGCCTGGAAGGAAACCAGAGCCATCATCTGTACTTGAAGATGAAATGGAATCTATTTTTTTTCTTCTTTTGGGAATTTAAAAAGAAAATGACCAGAATAAACTTTCCATGAAAAAGCTGATAAGTTCTAAAGTGACATATGAAATGCAAAACACTGCGTATTGGAAGGGAAAAACTGCACACATTTGGTAGAGCTTTGAGGAGCAATTCGGGATCCAGCTCACCAGCTGGGGGACCTGTGCATTGCTGTGAGCAGGTTTATGAAGATCTCCACTCATGCATATGTGCTCAAAAAAAGGTAGGATTAAGATGTATATGAAACAAGTACATAGACCCAAATGGAAGTAAGGAGACCTTTACATGCTCTGTACATACGTACATACATACTTCTCACCTACTCTGCAGTGTTACAGTCCGTCCAGTGCAAAACCAGTTCAAATTCACATGATTTCGGAGAAGAGCAGCAAGACCCACTAGCTGCAGAAAGAAGCCATTGTGTGAAGGGTGACCAACCTTATTTACTTTATAGTGGAGTGGAACGTAATCAAAGTGTCTACATCAATGAAAACATTAAGAAAGAGAATGGGGAGTATCTGTTTTCTCTGTCTTAACTTGTAAGTACAGAAAAATAGGTCTGTTAAAGGGAACAAGGTTTGCTTCAAGTGTGGAACCACCCTTACAAATATTTGGGTTCGGTGCGCGCTCCTGTGTCCCAGGCTGGATTTCTAGTAGACCAAAGTACAGAGAATGCCTAGAGGATCTGTCCCAAATTGTTCATTAAAGCTGAAGGATGCTCTCTGACTACAACAGTATTATTAGAAATCTATCAGCCTCTTACAATTTTGCATCCTTCAACACTCTGCTGAGCACTTACATTCAGGGCTTGGAGCCCTGTGGTGGCTGGTAGGACATTATTTTGGTTTTGCTGGCTGTCTTTATGTGTCTATGTTTTTTCCCTCTAAAATAATTTTTTTTTTTTTTTTTTTTTTTTTGTAGCTGTGTATCTGTCTTCATTGAGAAGGCAGCGTATATCACAGTGTGACAATGACAGCTCTTTGCATTTACATAAAAATCTGCTTTGAACTGATATTTGCATATTTTACAGGACAACTTTTTGAAAGTGAGGTAGAACACTTGTGTGCCTTCTCTGACTCCACTTAGACAGGAGCTTCCTGGCACTAAGTCATGATACACAGAAGAATAAACTGCAAAGAATAATAAGAGGATGTTCAACCTACTCTTTTAAAGATGATTGACAAAACACTTTTAAAAATGGGCTTCTCCTTTTTTACTTTTAAAGACACAGAAAGTAGTCCTAAATGATTGTTCTTGGATTATCTCTGGAAAAGAGTGGAGAGCAGAACTGCTTTTGCCTTAGAAATCACATGAATGTCAGCTTTAGAGGTTTTTATGTCTTGCTGGAGAACTCGTTGAAGGTCTCAGATGTTTATTGTGAGCTCTGACATTTTAATTGAAAGGACACAAGTGTTGATTTTTTTAAACAAATAGATTCTTTGTCCAAATTGTTTATTAGATATCGGATTAAGTAAGTTTTAACAACAAAAATTATAAATCAGAATGTTTCAGCAATCTGACTTAAAATCTTTTCTCAGTTGCTCATCTTTAAAAATTTATATCCAGTGATATTATAATTACATTAATTCTCCATTTGTCAGGGGATTTTGAAAAGTAATTCTCTGTTTCAAATATAAAAATCAAGAATTCCCCAAAGCTTTTTTGGTTAAACTTCTGGATAACATTTAAACCTTGAAAATGGTTGGTTACTTGTCAAAGGAAAAAAAAATGGAAATGGCACAGTTCTCTTGGAGTAAAAAAATGCAAATTTCCTCAGTCTAGGTGGAAAAAAAGAAAATCACAGTATTGAATATTTTATTTAATACTATCTGCTATGGGAAATATGGAGAAAATTGTCTTGAAGTATAACAGTTGAAAAAGACTAAACAGCAGGTTTTCTGAAATAAAATTATATCTAAAATAAAATAGAGTGGCAAAAGATGACAATAATGAAAGACAAGCAAAAGGAGAGAACAAAAAAACTGGGAGAGGGGAAGAGACCAGTGAGACCTTTACTTTTCAGGATGCAGACTGGGCACGTACACCTGATTGCTAGATCATTTTTTTAAAAGGATATTCACCCTGTATCCAGAAATAAAAAATAAATATCCTTAGGAGGGCCGTAAGAATTGAAGAAATTTCTCACCAAAAGAAGTTATATCCATTTACAGAATGTGGGTATTTTTATTGCTCAGTTTGAATCACACCAAGGGATCTTGTGCCTACCGTATTTTGAGTCTTCCTGAACGGTGCCACAGTAATAAGAGCACCCCTGTGAATACCGAATGAGGACTGAATTACCATCATCTACACATCCTGCATCGGAGCCAAATCGGAAGTGAAATATCACGTCACATATGAAAGCTTAAGAACTGATTAATTTTAATAGCATATTTATAGTTCTCATTTTGGAGAACTCAAAATACTTTAAGAAAATGGAATACTAAATTACACTAGAATAACATAAATCAACATGAAGTATATGTGAATCGGGACTCTGTGACAGTGAAGGATTTCAAGATGGAATCTTCTGTAGAGCAATCACTTCATTCAACATTGATAATGTCAAACAGTTTGCACATAATCTGGGCCTCCTTCAAATCCGTGAGACCGTTCACCATCGACTTAAATTGAGGACAGGACTTTATCTTGTATTTGGCAGATTCCAAAAGACAACAACAGTGTGCCACACTTCAGAAATAGGGATATCTCATCCATTTGGAAAAACAGAAGGAATTTCAGATGAAGGGTGTGCACTTAAGAAACCCAAATATGAGCAGAAAACTGGGTTAACTTGCTGTCTGACGGACCACATGACTCAGGGTCCTTGATAAATGGGACCATAACTCTGTCTCTTCTATAAGACAGTTCTGAAAAGAGCATAAATCAAATGGGAAAACCTTATGAACAAAAACGTTATAAAAATTTTGTATCACATGAATTTCACAGCTAACCATATTTCCATAAGCCTAAACTTTTTTTTCATAATTTGGGATGAAAATACTTTAATATGTGATTGGAAAAGATTAAAACATTAGAAAATATGAAGGCAACTGCAGTTCCAATTTTCATCTCATCATGACACGTGTAGTAAGTTCATTACTCCATTTTGATCCAATTCCTTTAGGTATTTGTAAGCCACATACAGCGCTGATTCATAAAATGTAGCTTTCAGATAGGCACCATAATGAGCTAATTACTCAGAGAGGACTAAGTCAACTCCTCTCTGATGAATGGAGTATATAATCTAACAAAATGAAGTAAAGGGTGTAAAACAGTGAGATCATATCATACGATTTATGGTGGGAGTTTTTTCCACAAGATTGCCAGGCTGCCATTTTTTCTCCTCAGAGATCGCTACTCCTCGCTGTTTCCCCAGGAAGAGAGGAATGGTCATATCAAAGCAATATTCCAGGCTGCAGCCCATCGTGAACATGAAAGGATTTTCACTTTTGCCACGACTGTCCTGGAGGAAATGGAACCTCACCTTCAGAACAGGAGATGGGAAGCCTTTAGGTGAAAGGAAAAGAGTTAAGTCTCCTTCAACATCCACAGAGACCATCTGGCCGCGGGAAGGTGAGCAGGTATGTTGGCCTGGTGTCACCCCACAGCCTTTTGACAACATCTGTGTAATTCACCCGGCTCCCCCCTCCCTTCCCCATGTCATAGACTTTATGTGAGTGTATGGGATTGAAATTCCATTTTGGTGTTCCAAATACCAGGAAATAGTTGTCTGTCAGAGAGGGAGACAGATTCATTGTCCACAGCTGGACGGTGTTACGTTGCTGGTTCAGTTTTCCTTTGAAGGTTTCCATGAGGTCCTCAGGTGACACTGGGGACAATCCCAGTTATTACACACAAAGTTAAAGCAAGCAAACATTGTCTTTCCCACGACTTCTAAACTTGCTTTGAAAGAAAGGATGAATCAACATGAGATTAAAAGAAAAAAAGATTAAAATAATCACTCTTGATGGCAGGGTATTAATTATAACTTTGTGTGGGAGAAGTTAAAATCCTCTCGTATGTGTGAATTGGGCGTCTTTTCTCCACAAAAGAATAACTGTGTCTGTAGCACAGTCCTACAAATACCCAAATGAGCAGGTCCTTGGCTTTCCTATGGATTTGTGTCCTGTGATCACCTGTCAGATGTCAGCGTCACCCTCGTGGTTGGGCAGCCATAACACAGCTCTTCGACACTAATGCCACGTCCCCTTCCATGGAAAGGAATCGTCACCCCTCTCTTTATTTTCATGAAACCTAGAGGGAAATCATAGCTTTGGGACCAGATTTGGGGGGGAGAGGAGGGGGGAGGGCTGAAGAGAGCCAGAAGAGACTCAGTTCTCCTGCTGCCCTTGGCACCCCTGGGCTGAGCAGGAGCAGAGTGGTGGCCGGATCAGGACTGCGGGGCTGAATCTGCGGGGCTGCCCGAGCGGGGCTGCGATTGCCTGGTGGCTCGAAAGCTCCTTGAGATGGCCGGGCAGGCGGGCGCCCACGGGAAAACGCGTTCCCCACGGGAAAAGGGATTGAAAGCCTGGAAAGCCGTGGGGAGGGCTCGGTGGCGGGAGGGAGCCGGCTTTGCTTGTGTTTCACAAGACATTCCTCGGCGGTGACACCGCCTCGGGGTCGGAAGGGCGGCCCCGGGACCCGCTCTCCGAACCGCAGCCGTGCCCGTGCCGCGGAGCCGGGGCTGTCAGCTGCGGGACAAGCCGTTCCCGGGACAGCCGGTCCGGGGACAGCCGGTCTGGAAGCAGCGGCTCCAGAGACAGCTGGTCCCGGGACAACTGGTGTCCCGGGTCCCAGGAGAAGCATGTCCGGGGCCGCCGGTCTGCGCTCACCCCGCTGTTTGGGCTTCAAAGCAGCGGGCGGGGCCGCTCGGGGGGCACCCCCACAACTTCACCCGAAGTTTTCTCGTCGCCCCCCTCTCTACACCCCCCCCCCCCGCCCCGTACTCCAGGCGCGGGCACCAGGGGGGCACACACCAGATGCTGAAGTCTCACACCGGGGCTTCTCGCTCCCCACCCGGGACACAAACCCCGCAGGGCGACTCTCCCCACTGCCGCTTGCCCGGGACCGGGGCGGGGAGCGGAGGGGCCCGGGGGCGCGTCCCGTCCCGCCCCGCCCCGCCGCCACCCCCGCGCTGCCGCCTGGCAGGGCGGCGGGTGCGGCGGGAGCTGCTCGGTGCCGCCGCCGCCGCCGCCGCCCGGGAGGGAGGTTATGTAAGGGGGGAGGGAGGCGGCGGGAGGAGGAGCAGGACGACTCGCCGTCGCCGCCGTTGTGCAGCCGGGCAGCCGCAGCCAGCCGGGGCCGGTGCACGGTACCGGGGCGACCGCATGTGCGAAGTGGGGACGCGGCCGCCGCTGGCCGCCGAGCGCGGAGAGCCGCCCGGGGGTTCCGCCGCCGCCGCCGAAAGGTGTCGAGACATGGGGTGAGTCCGCCGGACCCCGACCCCCGCCCGGGCGCTACGTTCCCGCCCCGACCCCACGCGTGGGCGCCGCCTTCCGCCGCCCCGGCCCCGACCCCACGCGTGGGCGCCGCCTCCCGCCGCCCCGGCCCCGCCGCAGGTTCTCCCGGCCGCCGGGAAGCTCTGGGGGAGCTCGGCCGCCCCGCGAGCGCTCCCCAAAACCGGCGGTCCACGCCGTAATTAATCATTAACCGCCCGCTCGGAGCGGCGGCGGGGAGGCTCCCGCCCGAGGCAGCGGAGGGAAAAACACCTCCGGGCACGTTACCGGCGGCAAAATCCTGGCTGAAATAAGCGGGGGGTGTCTGTCGCGGCCCGAGGGAGGCTGGTGCGGGGTCGGTGGGTCCGGTGCCTCGGCGGGGAGCTGCGGGATGTGCGCCGGGCTGAGCGGCGAGTTCATTGTCAGATGTTGCATGTTCTGCTTCAGAGAGAGCCCTCGGCTGCTGGAGACACACAAAAAACTTGCCTGAACTGTGCCGGTTGTTCGCTCATTTCTGTAAATATTCTCTTCCCTTGTTTGTTGTTGGGGTTTTTTGTTGTTGTTTTTGTGTTGGGGTTTTTTTTTTTATCATGCCAGAAGACTCTGGTCACATGTGATGGCCTCTTGGAGAATTCATCTTGATCTTTCTGAAAATCAGTCCTGCATTTTTCCTCTCCTCTAACTTTAACAAGGGTATAACAGCTGAATGCTTGTATTAGAGCAGTTTGTGAATGAAATACCAAGAAGCAGAGGTTAACATTGTGCTTTTGGCTTGAACTATATATAGGTTTGAGATCCTCTCGACCAGAATGTCTTGGGGGATTCCAAACCCACACATTTAATTTGCTTTATTTTTATCCTATTATGTTCTCTTACACCTTTTCTCTTGCTTGCCTTTCCTCACCCCCCTGTGGCAAGGAATCGTCCTCCGGTTTCTGAGCTTCCACATGCCCCTTTTAAACTGTGCAAACTCCCACTAGAGATTTGTTTATTATTGACAAAGTGATATAATTTGAGACAATATGGATAAATAATGAATTAAAATGTCATGCCTGTGTCTGAATTTGATACCCAGGAGTACAGGGACAGAGGGAGAAATAAGATCTAAGTCAGTTATCTCGTCCTGTTTCTCATCAGGGTTACAAGGGTCTTGTCTGCTTCTTAATTATGTAAAGTTCCACTGGAAAATAAAACAAAAATTGTCCCTGAGGTTGGAGAAAGAAGCATCAAAACCTGGCTGGGGCAGCGCTGCCCTGCTGAGTCCAGGATGGTCAGAAACATCCAGCCAGGGGAAACTTGCCTCATTTTACTTGGGCATCTCTAAAGACAAATATTTTTGTTGTTGTCCTGTTTAACCATTTCCCTACTGGCAGATCAGTGTAGCTGAAAAGTTTAGCTGTGGTTTGGAGAGAATTGAGTGGAAGGTGGCAGTGGTTCCCCATCCCTTTCCACAAGTCAGTTGTAGCTCTAGGCTCGGTGTGGTCCTGCTCTGCCTCCAGAGCTGTTCCGGCTGCGAAGGACTTGAAGGCTTTTGAGTGCTCCGATTGTGCTCGTGCCTGCATTGCTACGTGTGCTGTGGTGGCTCACACAGTCTTGTACAGGTATGAGGCACCAGTCAGGTTCAATATCTTGATTTAATGCTTCGCTTCAAGTACCTTATTTCAGTCTTACATTGGTGCACGTGAGATCAAGCTCCCAGCATCATTCATCCCCAGGGTTGTGGCGTGGGCTGTGCACACTCGTACAGCCTGTACAGAGTGCAGACAAGGTGTTCTTTGGATACACACCTTGCGTCATTATCTTGCCATTCACCTTTTTTGCTATAGAGAACTTGGAAGTACATTCGTGACAGTGTTAATGCAGCTGTGGCTCAGCACATGTGACACAGGAGCAACCTCCCTGGGTTCCTCCCTGTTCCATCTCTGCTGGCAAATCCTTCACCTGCTCCAGCTTTTCCTTCTGTGAAATGGGCACCTCTGTACTCACCTGTCTTTCTGAAGTACCTTACGATCAGGGCACGGAGCTCAGTCTTTTGTTCTTGAGAGAATACATCCTGTCCCAGGCATTCCAGTGGGATTTTGCTTCCTGGGCATGTTTTGGTGTCACGTATGGGGCACGTTCTCACAGAAATTGCGACAACTTGACCCAGCTCTTAAAATTTTTATTTTTTTTTTTTTTCCTGGGGGTAACTATTGATAATGATTCATTTAAATGCTGCCTATGGATTTGGCAGTGACTGATGGTGCTATGAAACCTGATCTAGCTACTTGAGCTCAGCAAAGCTATTTAAATTGCTTATTAGCTGTGAGCTGAGCTATTTAAACTGTTGTTTTAGTTCAACTTACTAGGCAGCAAGGTAGTGTCAAGTTTTACAGAAGTAATTTACATGCTTAAAAAAAAATTAATGCCTGTAATTCAGTGTTGTAAAAAAAAAAGTGTCCAGGGAAAAAAAAGAAAATCTGTTTCAGTGCCTATAAAAATCAATGTGAAGATTCTGCCGGCTGAAAACCATTGTCTTTGGGTCAAGCCACTGTTAAGGATCTCACTGGACAAATATTTACTTTAAAGGGAAGAAATCTTTTTCTGAATCACCACTTTCTTCTGCCCAGCGTACCTGATAACTGCTGTTACCTCAGTCTCAGAGCTTAAACTTTAGCTATTTGAAAACCACAATGTAACGTGTTTCCAGCTGTAGAAATCTTTGTCTGAAAATAGCACCTGATTTGTCTCTTGGTGTTGCAAGCCATGAGCTAACAAACCAAAAAAGTGTCTCACTTGTCTGTGGCTCTGATTTTAGTGAGCTGTACCTACTCATCTAATAAGCACAATCTGATTCAAATTGACTGCAATTTAAGCAGTCTAAGATAACTTCCCAGTTTTAATAAAGCTTCAGGTTTAGTTATTAGACGATTTAAGGAGGTATTGGACAGCTGCTTCATCAGTGCTTACATTTTTTACTGTTTTTATTTCTTTAGTATCTTTGCATTTCCCTATCTGTCCCTTACAAAATATTTCTTGTAATGAGGGGGGTGACAAGTATCCAGTTTGGATTAGACCTGTAAATCACTTCACTGCTGCTGAAGCTGTTATTTATATTATCTGTTGGATTAAAACCGAACTAATTAAAATGCTCTCTAGCAACAAAATTGAATTTTAAATCTGTTTTATAAATTATATCAAAATAAAAATCAGGCCTCTGAGTGTTAGAAATTATTGCAGAAAGCTGTACAATGATGTAGACGTGCTGTAGAGGTTAATGGTGAACTAGCTCATAGCACACACTTCTTTGGGCTGATACGAGATGGCTTCTCTGTGCTGCTTCCACAGGGGCCAATTTAGTCCTTTCCAGCTGGGATCCATCCATACCTCCCCCAGGTGTGCTTTGAGCCCACACCTTTCTCCAGGAAAGTGGGAAAAGGCACATTTTTAAGCCTAGACTAAGCAATGAAGCATCCTCATCATAAGGAGACTGGACTGAGGAACAACACTCTGCCCCTCCTGTGATATTTTTATGAAAAGGTGCAGCTGGGGGCCTGGATCTCTCAGAGCAGTCATATGTAATGTTTTTATTATGCAGTGACATTTAAGAGCATCAGGGAAGTGCCTTGCAGTCTTCCCTTCTGCAGTTAGCAATAGTAACGTCCCTCTGCCAACATAGCTTTTTCTGGGGAGTAACAGGCAAACAAATGGGAGGACAAGGAAAAAAAGATGGTGGAGGAAGCAGAAGATGCAATGAAGCTAGTGTTATGGGAAGACGTTAGTTTTGGATGGTGTTCAAGCTGGCCTTTCCTGGTACCAGCAGTACTTTAGATACCATGGTGATAAGCTTCCCCTAAGAAGCTCCGTAGCGGGGAACAGCGCTTTGCAGAGGAAATTCACCTTGGCCACTGTCCAGCTCCCGCTGAAATCCATGGGAGTCTCACACCAGCTCCCTCCGAAGTTTGGCTGAGCCATCTGTCCACGAGGGAAGGGGGCACCCTGGGACCCCCAGGAGTCGCAGGCAGACAACAGCACCTGGCTTTCACTGCAAAGCCTGTGTCCCTCAAAGCAGGGCTGGGACAAGTGTATACCCAAATGCAGCTGAGTTGGTACGGTGAGCTCAGGGGCTCTTTTTTTGAGGTTTTAAGGTCAGCAGTTACAGTTCAGTTCCTAGCGTAGCTCAGATTGTATCATCATGATCATGGTGTTGGTGTTCATGGAAAGGCACTGAAATTTGATAGATGCTGCAGCCATTAATCTCATAATTTTTGAAGCAATTGGCCGGGGACGTTGATTTTTTCCCAGCCTTGGTTCCTTATGTAGCTATTCCCATTTTGCAGAGTAGGTATAAATGGCTGTTGTTCTGACTTGGAGAATTCAGTACCTCTGTGTACAGGTACTGGTGTACCTTTGGTACAGGTGTCTGTACCAAATCCAGTGAAAAACTCAGGTCTAGAGAACTTTGAGGTCTGAAGCAGTACGTTGGGTTCACTGAAGGAGGTGAGAAGACTATTGACCTCAACAGTATGTATAAAACCTGTTATAGGTAGTTTCTTTCTTATATATAATACCATTTAAATAAGTTTAGAGAAGCAGGGAGCTTGGTGGGGTGAGGGGAAGACAAAAAAAAAGAAAGAGCAAATAGCTTTTAAGGATTTGTGTGTTCTTAGGATCTTGGTGTGGTTCCATTCAAGTGAGTGAACAAACCTGTAATGTTGGAGTGTTTCATCCAAGTCTGTCATCAAGTGAGAGACCTTGTCACCTCTCACAAAATCATGTGAAGTATTTGTAACAGAGCAGATAGATGCATGTGACTGAATTTGAGTAAAAATCTCCTGTGTAAATAAGCTCCAAGGAAAACACGGGATTGGAAGAAATTATGAAACAAGTTCATAAAAGAGTAGTAGAAAGATATGATGAAGGAATGATTGGCATGAAAGACACAGTAGGTTAACAAAAAAATTGTAGGGTCTTCTTGAGATGAGTTCAGCAAATTACAATGGGAAAAGTCTGCCATTACCACAACTAGCTTAACTGCCCTGGTATAAATTTCACCAAATCTTGCTCACTGGAAAATGCTGTAGAAAAAGTGACCAGAAAGAAAAATTAACGCTAAAAGCGTGATTATAGTCAAGTTGCTTCCAGCTACTAACCTAATTAATTACTGCTCTTAATTTGATTACCACTTGAGAAAAACTTATAAATAAAATATCCTCCACAAAGCTGGGATGTCCCTCAAGCCCTTCTTCCCATTTGAAAAGAGGATTGTGATTAGGTCTCCTGACAACAGAGCCATCATTTGAAATGTTAAAAAAAAAATAAAAATTGTTTGATGTCCAGCTATTTAAAACTGAAAGTAGTTTTCACTGGTTCAAGATCTGACAAAGTGTCTTAAACTGTTCAAATATATTCTCAGCATCAGTGCAGCAGGCAGAGAGGAGCAATGAGTTTGCTGAGAACCCAAGAGCAAGGGCATCAGCCTGGTTTTGCATCTGGCTTTTCTGCAGGGCTGCATATTCGTTTTATTCATTCATTTGGCTCGATTAATGCTGTGCCTGCCTACAATAAATAGCCTCACCCATGAACATATATTCAAGGACTCATAAGCATTTTGAATCAGCTGTTGATTTTCCTGTTGACTTTGTGATAGGGTGTGTGCAGAGTGGGAAGGTTCTTGCTCCTGAAGGTTGCTACACAGTAAAATCTCTGCCTGCTTTCATGTTAAATGCTGTCCTTTGCATTTGTGCACTTTGTGCCCTGCAAATACAGTGTGTGACTTGTTTGGACTGTGTCTTGGTTGTGGCTCTTTAGGATGTAAATGTGCTTAGGGGAGCATATTTCCACTATGTTTCTCTGATAATTCAGCTGTATGCTGTAAATAGCTGACAATCCTGTTATTAAATCTCAGAGTGTGGCAAGGGCACTGCCTTCCAACGAAGACAGGAAACATTTAAGGTTGAGCCTTAAAGAAGCACTTTTAATGGCAGGAGCAATTAGGCAGGGAATAGACTATTAGTATCAGGGAAGGTTACTGCTGCGCCATCGCCACACATCACCCAGCACGGGTTAGAGACAGTGTGAGTAGGGGTTGTGTAATATGTACTCATGCAAAATGTACAAGATGAGATTGGATGATGCAGTTGATCTTTGATTATATTTTTGATGACACATCCTAGCTGCTCTCTGCCTGTTTGTAAGAGAGAGATCTGCCCGCTGCTGCTGGCTTGGATGCTCTGTGCTTAGCTCATGTGTGACACGAGTGGCTGGCTGCTTACTCCTCATTGACGTAGCAACTATTAGAGGCTATTGGACCCTCTTGCATCACTTGGAAATGCTTCTTAATGGTAATTTTGCCACTGGGGTCAGTATTAAAATGAAGATATTTTAAATAATTGATGCTTGAGGCATTTTAGAATTATTTTTTTTTTTTTAAAAAAAAAAAAGGATATTGCTGGATGACACCACCAAGCGGGACAGCCTGCTTAATGACTCATAGGGGAGCAGGAGGCTCTGCTGTGTAGGTGTTGCAGGATTTGTGGGCTTCATGTTGAAGGCTGGCAAGACTGGGAGCTTTAGCTGCAAAACAACTGTGGCTTTATCATGGAGAAGAGCGAGCAGATTTGACACAGGGGGAAAGAGGGCCTGGCGATGGAGGTGTGAGCAGAAGTGGCTGCTGGTTACTGTGCAAAGCTTGTTCACTTCAGTGGCAGCGCAGCCTCCTTTCCTGCCTCCCACACACACACTAGTCTGATTTTATTTATTTGACGTGGCTTATCAAAATGCAAGATTGTAAGAATGTCTGAAGTGACAAACTGTTTTCTTTCCGTCTGGAAGATTCACTGCAGCCTACAGGATTTAGAAACTCAAGCCCTGCTGGAGTTCAAAAAGAAATTTCCTGTAGAAGTAGCACTTTTCTGCCTCCATATCAAGGGGCCTGAGAGAGCCCTCTGGAGCTGCTAGGTGTTATTATAATGCAAATGCTAAGAGGGAACAACAGAAGTCCTGCAACTGCATTCTTATCAGGCGAGGTTTAGTACATCAATGCAGCAAGATAGCAAAGCCCTCTATGGAATATGTTAAAAAATATGTAGCCAGCTTGTACAATATTTTTTCCTAAAGCTGCTTCTAGTTGTACTGAGGATCCTTCCTTGTGGACTGTGAAATTGTTGTTTGCTTCTGCTTAAGAGTTCGCAGTAGATTCTCCTCAAATATGGAGCACTGTATTTTCTGGGGGAAAAACTATAATAAATTAAATCTTGCATGGCCCTGAAGGGAAATGTTAATTTTATTATGTGGAGGTGTGAGCATCTTATTTTCAGTATTCATTACTCATTGTTTCATCCCTAGAAGAAGGACAGGTAGTGTAGCCAGAGCTGGGAGTATTCAGCAAGGCTTTTCCCTTTGAAAACATAGTACTTCATCATGCACACTCTCTCTCCTTCATATTAATTGTGTTGCAGTGACTGACTCCAGTTCTTTCCCTTTGGTGAGTTGCTCTGTAATCTGTAGCAGCAACACTTTGTTGTTGCCTTTGTTTCATTCCCTGCTTTTATCAGGTTTTTGTGTCCTGTCTTCTCACTGTAAATCTGTTACACACATCTAAAATGTCTCCCTGCAGTTGCTTAAGTGGGAACATGTGATCTGTTTTGTGATATTGAAAATTGTCAATGAAAGCATTTGAAAAAAAAAAAATGGGAGAACTTCTTTGAGATGAGGCATGTAAAATGTCCCCAACCAGCACGCAGGGCTGTGCTGGAGCTCTTGGCTGCCGGGAGAAAGCGTGGGAAATGTGGGGAGAGCCTGACACCTTATTATTCTTTATTTCAGAGATGGTGATGTCTAAAGAGGAGGCAGAAGCTCTGTTTTGGTGGGTTGTTCAGATGCCAGTGAAAAGATGGCAACAACATAGTTTTCCCCCTGTCTCTGCCTTGACATTTCCCCATCTCTAGCCAGGATGTACCTGTGCACTGCCCCACCAGGGAAAGCCCCCACCTCTTACACCTTCACAAGGGCCAAAGTCCTGTCAGCCCCAAAGCCAAAATACTCCTCCCTGACCTGCCAGGAGGTTTCTGCACAGAGGCACAACGTACACCCAAGGGCACAACCGCTGCCCTTGACTATACAAGGAGGGGAGATAAAAGCATCTTTGGACTCTATTTATGTACACATATAATCCAATGATTGTCATAATAATCCCCCTCCTCCAGATGGGATAGGGAGAAATTTATTCTTTTATGAAACAATAAAGGAGATTTAGTTGCCTAAAACTTTACAGTACACAGGTGAATGAGAGCCCTCTCTTTTCATTATTATTTTATTTTGTTTGACAGCTGTTTGTCACTTATGTAGTTCATTACAGGAGATAGCTCTTTCTCTGTTGCCTGTTTGCAGGCGTGGTCTTTATAAACTTATATTTTAGGGTTCTTCTGAAAATGCTAATACATAAAAAGGAATCTAATTTGGTTTATAGAATCATAGAATCATCTCGGTTGGAAGGGAACTTAAAGATCATCCAGTACAACCATCAACCTAACTCTGACAAAAAAATAAGAATCACTAAACCATATTCCTGAGGACCATGTCAACCCATCTTTTGAACACCTCCAGGGATGGTGCCTCAACCACTTCCCTGGGCAGCTTATTACAGTGCTTGATAACCCTTTCCATGAAGAAATGTTTCCTAAAATCCAATCTAAACCTCCCCTGGCACAACTTGAGGCCATTTCCCCTTGTCCTATCATCTGTGACTGGGGAGATGAGACCAACCCCTGCCACTCTACACCCCCCCTTCAGGTAGTTACAGAGTGCGATAAGGTCTCCCCTCAGCCTTCTCTTCTCCCGACTGAACAACTCCAATTCTTTTCAAGATGAACAGAAACTGGCTTGACTGAGAACAGGGATTTGACACTTCACTACACTTACCAAAATTCAAAGAAATTCAATTAAAAGCTTGAGTCTCTAATCTCAGTTAAAATGAAACACAATTGCAGTGGAGCAAGGGTCAGATCCCATGTTGCAGAAAGGGAGCTGTTGGTTTGGGAGTTATTTGGGGTAGACGGGGAGGCTGCTCGCCTCCTCCCAGGCAGATTGAGAAATGTGTCTGAGTCCGTGCCTCCTCAGGGAGCTTTACTTTCCCCTCTGTGCCTCTTCTACCTTCTCTGTGCTTTGGAGCAGGGGAATGAGTGTTTGTGCATAGTGTGAAATTCCAATTTGTCTTTTGAGAGATCCGAAGGACAAATAATGTCTTTAAAGTTTCTGCACGATCCTCAAAAATGTTCCCCGGACAGAAAGTTCTGAGTATCTGTTTCTTGAGACCTTCACACTTGCATATTATGGATGATGCATCAGCTTTTAAGGACTTAGTCGTATGCAGCCTGACTCTCCCAGCGATCCATCTCTCCCTGCTTTGCCTCCCCAGACTATTCTGCAAAGCTTGTGGTTTTGCAGAGGACGCTGGGGAGAGCTTCCTTCTTCAGCTGGACCAAGCTCCTCGGGAAGTCTGGGGTAAACACCTTTCCTGTGGCTGTGGTTACCTGCTTTTCCCTCTACAGAAAAGGTCTGTTCTGAATTTTTCAGTCTCAGAGCAGTAATCCTGCATACATATTGTTCAGATCTTTGCAAGAACTTCTCTCCATTGAGCTAGAAATTAGCATTTCAAATTCTATGGGGGAGAAGTTGCCAAAGTTTATATTTTAAGCTTAGGGTTTGGAACAGAATCAAAATATCTAACCCACTTTGCATTCCCTGTTTGGTCTTTCCTCCCTGCCTTATGAATTGGCATCCTTTTCCTAACGACATAGAGCAATATTGTGCGACTCTAGAAGGCCTTTCCGATGAAATATTGAAGTAACAGTCACTGATTTGCAACACACTTTCAAATAACTGAAATTAACAGAAGTAACACGAGGTTGTTCTGGAAAGAGTTTGTGCTTGTCAACTGCTTTACAGGACGACCTCTGAATTATTGGCCAGAAGAGAAATAGACACACGACTGCGGGGAATGGTTTGGGATGGTTCACTGCTGCCTGTTATCCCTTAAAAGCACGGCTGATTTCCAGGAGTTAAGCAGGGTGGTCCAAACTTTGCACCTTGGATCTAAGTTACTTTTCCTCCCTTTCTTTTCTTTTTCAATCTCCTCTTGGCACTTCTCCTTCCCCTGGGGTGATGTTGGAGCTGCCGTGGCTCCCTGCAGGGAGGAGAGCCCAGCCGGTGCCCCAGGCAGCAGCTCCCAGCCTGGGTCAAAGCGTTGGCTGAGGAAGCACATGGAAAAACACGGGGCTGGTCTGGGTTGTTTAGGGAGAAATGGGCAACGGAAATGCCCTTTTGCTGCCTTTCAGGGGTAGTAAAGCTTCCTAAAAGAAAAAATGTGTTTAGAGAGATCTGTAATAGATGCCTTACAAGTCAAATTGATTTCATTCTTAGGGTGCTAAAGTGTGAACGTGCAAAAAGCATAGTAAGAATTTCTCACCAGTTGGCATCTTATCCTCAGTGGCTGAGTGAGTACTTGATCCATTCTGCATACCAACACCAGGCACTAATTTTAGATCACAGGGACTATGAAGAGTACAGTTTCTAGCTCTTGACTTGCTGTAATTTACTTACAGCAAATAGGGGAAATTGGTGCATAAACTTCTTTCTCCTCCAACAAGGAAGGTGTCTGCTTCTGCTAGCAAGGAATCTCCTACTGTAAGAGTGCACTCAAAACAAATTACTTCAGAATACAGGGCATTATTTTTCATCCTATTTTAAAACAAATCAGTGTTCAGAATTTTGTTTTGTTCAGAATTTCAGAAGTGTGTTCAGAAAAAAAGAATTTAAGTTGTGTAATATGGGTTATTATTCTAGCATAAAAATCTGTTTAGAGTTTAGAAGCTGATTTATGCTCACATTTATGTTGTATAAATAAGCAGCAACTTAGAGGATCAAGTCTCCTGTACGTACTCTCCTGTTGTTTTGAAGGGTGGATTCACTGCTGCATAAATCTCATAAAAGGTTCAAAGCCCCACAGCAAATGCATTAGTAAAGGACACAGCCATAAGCAGGTTGTGCTGTCTGGGATGTGTATCAGCCTGATGTATTATCCATCGAGTGCTTTCTTTGCATTTGGTAAATACGATGAGCACTGGCTTTGTGCTGAAGTAGCGCTGCAGAACTTAGCAATGGCTTATCCAGTCGGCAGAGAGCAGGATGAGCCTCTGGTCACCAGCCAGCCAGGTCTGTTTTGTTTCACAGGGGCATAGTTCTGTCCTCTCTCAGTTGATTCCCCTTTTGGGAGCAGACATGGGGACAGCTAAAGACATATAGTCCTACCCTAGAGAGCCCACTCTCCATGGTTTGGGCAGCCCTCTGTTGCATTTGTGTGGGCTGGAGCTGGGTATGTAGTTACCTTTAAAAATAGGACAATAACTACAATGTGCTTTCAACCAGAGAGCAGAGAAGGATTTAGGAAAAAATACTGGGAAAAGACAGTATACATATCGGTGCTACCAACTCACAGGGCAGTTAGCATATCAAATAGTGTCAACTATATAAGGGCAATGCAGAATAGCTAAAATGAGGCGTGTTATCCCCTGGCTATCACAGGCACTGTACTCCAGCTGCAGACCCAGTACACAACCAGTTTCATCAATAACTGTGTGACACCCGCAGGCCCTCGAGCCCCCACCGAATGGGAATCCTGTGAGAGAGCCCAGCCCCAGTGTGCCAGCCCAGCCCAGCCCATCGTTTTTATCCCAGTTCATGGAAAAAATTATTTTAGATCCTCTCATCACTTTAAACATTTTGGTAAGTGTTAATATACTTTCAGCGCAGTGGAAATAATCACCATATGGCTGTAAGATTTGCCATCTGTCCAGAGATACTGAAATACAATTAGTCCATGTAGTCCATTTATCAATCTATAAGTGACAATATTCACAGTCCTGGCAACTTTGGCTGCTGACAGAATCAGTGCTTGCATAGGCCTACCTGTCTGGCCTTATTACAATCAATATATAAATGAGACAGAAAAAATCCCATCATTCAGCTCTGTCCTTCACCCTTGATGGAAAGAAGAAAAAAGTCTATATTGGTGTAAATGAGACTGAGGAAATGTTATGCCTTAATTTTTGTAGCACTAATTGGATTTTTATGTCTAGTAGACCTTAATTTCATAAGGCAAAGCCAGATTTACTTGCAGTCTTTCAATCAAGAAATACCAGCAGGACAGAATATGTCACAGGGGAAAAAATTATGAAGACCTCTCCTGTTGTATTAACTTTCAAGGCACAGAAAGCTGAATGTTTGAAACAGGAGAAATTGATCATTAGCATCATACAGGTAAGACTTTATTTTTCCAGAGTTTCTTGTTTGATTTCAGAAAAGTGAGAAGATGGCTTTTTCAGCAGAGTGAATCATTTTTTTGAAAAAAGGTCAAGGCTTTTTTATTTTAAAATTGCTAATGATCTGACACTATAAGGGGTCTGCCTTTTGACCACTCCTGAGGATCTAGTCCCTGGTGGGTGCCCTGGCCTGGCCCCTCAGGACTGTTACCTCCTTAAAACTTGAGTTAGATTTGGCATGGCTAATGCAAATCCAGAAAACAACTTGAACTTTTTGTATGGTTTTACATATTACTTGGACTCCTCTCGCATAATAAGTTTATAATAAGAATGTGTGCTATGTTTTGTTTATTCTACAAATTTTCATCCAGCCCACGCTAATTTTTGAGACTCTGCTGACATAAGAATGTCACTTTTTTTCCTGCATATTTGCATTATAGCCCCTAGTTATGGAACCTGCATTGCATGAAAAATGCTGATACTTGAAATGAAATCCTCCCATAGCCCACACCTTGTGTAACCTGTGCCTTGCTTAACCTGCAAAGTTGGAGGCATTGGCATGCAGAAATTGGGAGTGCCGAGGGAGCAGGGCTGCGGGGATCAGAAATACGGGGCTTTTGAGGTTCAGGAGCTTCTGGGATAACTTTCTCCTGATATTACCATCAAATATGTGTGGTTTGCAATGTTAGCAAGTTCTAAGGGTTTAGTTTTGTGGTTTTAGCGGTATGGGGTTATTTTTGTGGCAAGGGGAGTAGTGGACTTTTTGTTTTGTAGATACTCTGTTTCTCATTAATAACCTGTTGGTAAAATGTTTCAGATTTAGTAGTTTTTCTCTCTGAAGCTCAGCAGATTACCAGAGCATCTTCACTTTTTATACCCACAAATAAGTGTACATATCTGAGCTCTGTAGTGTAAACCTGATGGCAACAGATGGTGTTATATTTTTAAAGATTAAAGCGAATAACGTTAGCTTCTAAATGTTTGAAATTTCCTTTGTATTTTTAACTGGAAGCAGCAGAAACGTGTCATCCTGGATCTTACTGGCTGCTAGTAAATACATTAGTTTCAAGAACCGTGTCCCCCAGTTTCTTAGAGAGGTGCTGCCTGTGTGCTAGCAGCAACCAAAATACTCTGCTTGCTGATTCTATTAGTCGATTAAAATTGCCAGAAAATTGAAGTCTTCTTTCTTCCAGATAGTTTAATTTAAACTGTGTTGAATGGGGAATGATTTAGCCTTATTTGTTTGTATTGAACACCTTGCCCTTTTCTGCCAGCAGCTGGGGGGGTTCTGGCTGTGCACACAGGGGATGCGCTTGCATTGGAACCTCTCTTTGCTGTTTTTATTGGTCATTTTGACTACATTTGGTGATTTTTATCGTCTGGATGGTTTGCTCAAGGAGGAGGCTGGTAGCAACATATCTGTTGAAACATGGCAGTGCTATTGCCAGCCTGGTGCTGTTCTCAGCATGGGCAAGTTGATGCATGTACCAAAAACCCAGTTCGGGCATTGGTTTGCATCTTTCTAATCTCTTGCAGAGTAAATGGCTTGTGCTTTAATTGCTTTTAATTTTTTACGTGCTGAAGTTTCATTAAAGGCAGGCATCCCTGTATTAAACCATCTGTTGGCACCCTTTTTCTTGCAGTCTAATAAAGCCCTCAAGACGGGAGTGTTTTATTAGCCCAGGTGCTGTGGCAGTCTCTGGTCACAGCGTGTACCGGCACAGGACACATGCCTGGCACTGGCCACCGTGGCAAGCAAAGCCCTATCGTTTGCTTCCGACATTACGGTTGGTAGAATTCCTGATTTGATCCTTTAGGCAGTAGATCAAAAAGAGTTACACAACTTGTTCTTTAAACTGAACTGATTGGCTTCTCCCCCCCAGTGTAAGTGGAAGAAAAGCCTCAGGGGAGAGCATTTGAATAGGGTATGGGAAAGCATATCGATAATTACATGCATGGATTAGTGCACAAAAGTACTCTCCTCCAAGGATCCGCTTAGTTCTGTGGTGTTTGAAATAATGGAGTGTTTAATCACATTATTTTGCAATAGCAAGGCTTTGATTATGCTACTGATTAAAATCAACTTTTCAGATTTCTTTGTGTGAAGATAACCTCATCTGCCATGCAAATTCTTACAGCAGAGGAGAAGAAAAGGTCCTAAAGTAAGGATGCCTCAGTGGCGGTGTCAGGGGGTTTGTTGTGGACAATCACACATGTGGTCTTTCACTTCGGTCTTCTGTTTGTAGGTACAATGCAATTTTGATCATACATCTTCTGAAATTTAGTATCTTCATTTATTTTTAAAAATAAACACAAAATAGCCCTCACAACCTCAAAGTATTCCCAGCCTTCTGCCACACAGAAGACATAGTGCAAAGGCTCAATAATAATAATAATACAGACCTCACTAGCACACTCAAGGATTTTTCCTGCTGGTTTACAAATGCAAAATAAATTGCTCTCTTCCTCCAACATTGTGTTTACATTATTTTCTCCTCTTTGATCATTTCTCACCCATGCTAACTCCAAATGTGTACAGTGTCTGGTGTGGGGTGAGGAGGCCTGGCAGCGATGGGCTGCTGGTACCTTATCTCCCCCAGCAAGACCAGTGCTGGGGGCCCCTGGGCAGTGCCTGTGGGGCGGGTGAGGGCTGCCTCTTGGGTTTGGGTGCTGCTCGAGGACCTTGAGCTGTTCAGATCTGCATACTGGCTCCTTATTTCTCCTTTGTAAAGGAAGCAACCAAACCTCCTTGATGTTTCCTGCGTGCATGGGAAAATTCACTGTGGCACAGAGCTGTGGGCTCGTTCTGGTTCAGCCGGGCTGCTCGGGCAGCAGCAGGGGCTGATGTGTGCCCCACAGGGCTGAGCTGAGCATTTCCCACACATGGGGAACCCCTACACACCCCACTACAGTGAGATCCTGTGGGGTCCTTACTGTGTCAGAAGGAGCAATGAGTTCTTGGGGGGTCCCTCCCTCCATGGGTCTTGTCCAGAGCTTTCTCAAGCAGTCACCAGCATGTGAAATGCAAGGCTAGGGCTTGTTGGCACTTCACCCTTCTTCACATCAGCAGCACAGGGTAGGTTTTGGTGTGTGAGGCAGAACCTAGTGGTTGTCATCACTCCTGGGTGGGGGCTGAAGGCACCGTGCAAGGTGTGGGGGGAGGCTTCTGTCCCTCTCCCTACAGGTTTGTGCTCTGCGCTCCAAGATTTACACTCCCAATTTACAATGGCAATCTGTTGCTGAAATAGTATAATGCAAACATTGTGCCACAGCAGAGGCTGTGCTGAAAGCATTAACTCTACAGGAGCTGGGGCAAACCATGAAGATGTCATTTTGAGCTGATCTAGAGAAAGAGGGTTTGGGAGGTCTGTTTATGTGCTGATGCAACCTTGTTTGTCAACAAAGGTAGCAGAGGTGCTGGAGGTAAAGAGAGTACGAATATTTTTTTTCAGTTTAATAGGGTTTGGATTTATCCCTATGCAAATGAGAGGCTGTGGAAACATTCCTGGGGGTGCAAATTTATGGATCACCTTTCAGTGTCTTCTCAGGAAAAATCTCTGAAATAATCAGAGTAACCTAACCATTTTCACACACACATGCCTCAACTTATAAGTAACCTTACCTGTGGAAGATTAGTTCAGGGTCCCCTAATTCCTGTCGCTTGTGTATGAGTGTTTATTCACAGTGTCTTGAAAGGTTAATAGCTATTTGGAGGTAGCCCAAAAATAAAGTGTGAGCTTTTTCACTGCTGAAGTTTAGCCTTTTAATTTGCGTATTGACTTCACATAGGCATAATAGTATTGTGAGAGCTCACAGATGTTACAATGACTTTCATACTGAGAACTTTTGTCCTGAAGATTTATTCTTTTGGACAGAATAAATCAGCCACAGATCAAAAATTAGTTTAATTAACATCTGTGCTTTTAACAAAAAATTCTTCTTTAGCTAGCTAGTTTTTTTCTTACTTTTTTTTTTTGTCTAAGTAACTGGAACTATTATATTTCCTGCAAATGCAAGAAGCGCTTCTGCTAATTACGTTTTGTCTGTTGAAATAGTAATAATGCCTCTAATAGGAGGTAGCTAAAAAGATGGAGAGGGTTGCATGAAATTCATCTATTTCTGTAAGTGAGTTAATATCAAACCTGGTGTAAAGTGGGCAGCAAAGAATCACGACTGTGGTTAGTTAAATGAGTTGCACAACCCTGCCCTTGGTGAGTCTGAGCTCTGCTGCTGAATTCAGCACTTCTTTTCAGCCTCATCGCTGTTGCTCACAGCAGATAGGTCTGCCTACAAAAGAGGGATGAAAGGCTGAAAAGAAGGACTTCAAGTAAACTATATTTTAGAAATTGCTGTTTCTCTTTCTTGTTTGTTCTTTTTTTAGGGATGGTGCAGTTACTGTCTTATTAGTCTGTTTTTTTCAGAAGTTGTTCCCTGTACCTGCAGTTCCTCCCTGCAGCAAACACCAGCAGTGCGGCTAGCAGTGTACCAACAAAGGTACACTTTAAGGCAGTTTAATGCATATTTATTTTTTTTATATGGAGACAAAAAGAGCAAAAATCGAGTGCAGTTGTCCCCAGCTAGCTCAGCCCATCACTCTCAGCTTGTTCTTCCATCCCTCATGTACAACAAAAGATATTAAGGCCTTCCTCTTCTCTCTGCATTCACCTTTCCTGCCCTCTATAGCTCCAGGTTGCTTCTCCATCCTTCACAGTCATTTTTGCTGTGGAAATCCCTGCATGAGGAGGACTGTTTGTGGTGCAGGACAAACAGGAGCTGCCCAGGTGTGCACAGCCGAGCAGCTCCAGGAAGTCCCACACCTGGCCACCGGTGCTTGGCTGCTATCGGGAATGGATACCATCTGCAGGATGGAATTTTTAATGGATCCAGAGAAATACGAAGGCTTTGAGTGTCTGTTTATGTGCTGACGCAGCCTCACTTGTCACCACGTGTAGGAGAGCTGTGTGGGGTAAACATGGTACAAGTATATATTTTAATTTAATAAGGTTTAGATTTATCCCTATGCAACTGGGAGGCTCACCTGCGTTCTTATCATGCGAGCACTTGTTAAAACTACCAATAACTTCTCTCTGGTCTGTAAAGACTGTTAATTTTTACAATAATCCGTTTTGTTGAGTGGTGAATATTCAACTGTTGATTTAGCCTTTCAAATTCACGTAGTTAAAACCTTCCCTGGGTGGAAGATCTGGTATAAAACTGCCCTGCAGCGATAACAACGCTACAGAGAGGAAACGAGATGGTTTAATTTTATTTCCAGGCTTGCTACTGGCTCTGTTATCCCAGGAAGCCACCTCGCTCTTGATGGTGGTTCTTCAGGTGTAACATGGAGCCCTCACCCATGGGTTTGCTTCACCCTGTGAGTCCTGCACCCCTGTGAGCTGGGACGGGCTCTCCTCTGCTGGTGGCCAGCACCCGAGCCTGCCTGTCACAGCCCATGAGATGGGACTGACCCAGGCTAATGAGCATATGCCAATTTGGGAAGGGAGCAAGCTGCCTGCTTTCCTGAGGCCGCTTTGCTGCTGTAAAATGCAGAGGTTTAGGGTTGGCCTCTCCCCAGCTCTGTGTATTGCCCATGCTGGTGGCCCAGCCTGCTCTCCTGGTCCACCCCTGAGGCAGTGATGGACTCTGAGGCTACCGTATCTCAGGGAATTGGGCTGAGACAGCTGAATTTGCTTGGTTTGTGGTGAGTGTAAGGGGGCTGTGCTTGTCTTGACTGGAGTGCCTGCTGTGAGGTGAGGAGGGGTCCTCAAATTCCATCCTGCATCGTCATTAAGAAGATAATTCATTTGGCTTTCTGCTTCCTGAAAGGATTTGATCCAAGATGGCATGAGTCTTCCATGTGTAGAGGTAACAACCTGGAGGATAGCAGACTCTTTCTTTTGCTTTGAGCAAAGATTTATTTTGTGTATAAACTGCAACTGGTGCTAATTACCGCGGGTGACACCACAAGCTGTAACTTCTCCCCACAGCACTTAACTCCTCCATCAGATGTCTGCCTCTGCTTGGATTTTGGTGTTTCGGGGCGAGGGGTTGGTTGTTTTTTACAGTTTGAGATGTGCATATGTGAACAAGTGAATAGTGTTACGGGCAGATGAAATAGTAATTTTTAGGCATAATTGCTTGCCTGGACTTTCATCAAGATGGCTATTTCAAATAGGAGAAAAATCTTTGTAAACTTGGGGGCCACCATGCAACAGCACAGCCTGGCAGGGCAGCTGGGGACCCCCAGTGCCAGCACTGCTGCCGGCTGAAGGGAGGCATTTGGTGGTCATGGAGGAGTGATAGGAGAGCTTGCTGCTTTCGAGAGGCAGGAAATGTTTATTCACTTTTGTTTGGGAACAAATACATGAGATTGCCTCACTAATGTTGCTTATTTTTGAATTATCATAAATAAATGCAAACAGCCTTCCAAGCTACGTTATATATGAAGATACACATAAGGAATTTAAGGAATTTGGGTTGGTTTTGGTTTTTTTTATTGCACTGTCAGACAGTAGTAGCAACACTTGGTCCAAATAACTATTGGCACCAAGTGTATCATGTTGGGTTTAGCAAATAATTTTTTTTTTGTATCATCGCAAGCAGTGCTGGGGGGTTTGTCACAATCTAGGATTTTTGTGTTCATACTTCTTTTTTGAAAGATCCTCATTATCTAATACTTGTTATAGCAAATCACTGCAGATCTGCTGGGGCTGTCAGGTAGCATAAACCTCAGCGTGTGCATGATGCTGGCCTGTAGCAGGAAGCACCACGTTCCAAAAACTCTACGCTGACGTGCTGTCTGCAGGCATGTGTGTCCTCTGCCAAATGGCAGCTGTATGGGAATGTTTTCTTTTAAAAAATATACTTATTCCAATTGGTAAACTAGACCATGCAAAGCTGGCTAGTATTAGAGTGGGAAGAGCACAAATGATCCTGTCCTGTAAGCTAGGAATCATCTTCATGGAGAATTTGATGTGATCTATTAATAAAAATCTTAGCAAAATGTGCAAATAGTGGTTTTGTCTCTGGCAAAGCTCTTGTCACAGATATGTTTGATGTCCAGATCCTACAAGTACAGGAGCTGCTTTGTTCTCTTTACTGCTCAGTCAGCACGTAACTGCCCTGTGTAACTACATAAATTTGCACTGGACACTTTGCAAATTCAAAAGAAATTGGGTGCTGATCCCTCAGGCACCCATGTGAGTCACTGTGTTATATTTACTACCAAAAAAGATTGCTCCAATACAGAAGTGTTCACATCAGCAGTGCCTTGTTTGGAGCCAGAGCCGGCTCCACGTGGCCCCACACACGGCTGGGGTCTGGGGCTTTCCCAGTTGCCACTGGGCCACCAGCCAGGGCTTGTGGTGCCATGGCTCTATCAGCCACCAATATCCCGCAGCCCTTACAGTGCTGGCTGCCAATCAGCAAAAGCTCTTTACAGCTGAAGTGATTTAAATCACTGGTTGTGCTCATGATTCAAATGATAAACAAGGAACTTGGAATGAAATAATTTGAACTTTTCCTAAGTGAGAGCTCATTCCAGCTGATTAGGAGGAGTAATATAAAACACATGGCTTGCAGCTAGTCACACACTTGTAAAATTTGGTTGTATATTAACCAGAAAGTGATACAATATCTCACACAGCTGTGGATGCTGTTAGTTAGCTCCAGAGTCTTGGTTTTTTGCTTTTTAAATTCTTCAGAAAAGGTTAATGATGTATTTTTACATTTATGGAGAATGTTTGCTTTTTATTTGAGAATTGTCTCATGTGACACTAGGATAAAAATTAAAAGTCAACTAAAATGTGTAAAATCATGAGTTGAAAATTACGATCATATTTGTAAAACATGCTGTCCATATTTAATAATAAAAAAAGCTTATCAAAGTGCACTTTATCTTAATCTGCATTATTAAACAAAGAACTATTAGCTATAATTTAGGTTTCCATTTGTTATTTTCCAAGCAGCTTTACTCTAAACAGTGGATGTTACTGTCAAATTGACTTTTTAAAGAGTTGGTGTTTTGTTTTTTTTTTTTTGAAAGATCATTTAATCAATCATTAACAACTTTCCTTAAAATTCATGGGAGTTTAAGCATTCATAAATTCCCTTTGTTTTTTGATTTACAACTCTGCAGCCTGGCTGGCTGCTCCCTGCCTCCCCAGGCAAACTGGTAGCCTCACAGAATGACCAGCTTACGGGTCGACGCGGGATGCGCTGCAGGAATTTCGAGTTAGCATTGCTGCTCTTCTAAGCATAAGTCTTGATAAGTCTCTGTCAAAATGACAAGGAAAGAAATCATGGTAATTAAGTCATTCCTCTATCAGTAAAGCGTTTTCTTTAATGTCAAAAGTTGCAAGTGAGTAACACGGGATCATCCTTCTCAATTTGGAGCTGTGTAAGGCCACGGTAAGTGCCTAATTTAGCGTTTCATTTGAAAATTGAGTGCCCTGGTTTTATAGCTGCCTGTGCGCATGCTTCACTGGCCAAAGGAGTTAGGAGTGCAATGAAGGAGGATATTTCCCCTCCATGTTAAAATCTGCACTGCTGGAATTTGTTGACACTGTTGGCTTTGCCGACCCGCCATGGTGGGAGGGAAGGTGTGGTGGCACTGGTGGTGTGGGATGATGCCCACTGCTGGTGGGTTTGGGCTCCTTGGGGTAACAGCCAAGTGCAGACCCATGGGTGGACTTAGCAGCAGGGAGTGAGGCAGGGCAGGCAGGGCTGCAGAAATGCATTTTCTTTTCTTAATTTTTTATGAGTGAACACTGGGAAGCCCTTCCTTAAGCTCCAACAGGGTAAGTTTAGACTGAACATTAGGAAAGAATTTTTCACAGAAAGAGTGGTTGGGCATTGGAACAAGCTGCCCAGGAAGGTGGTTGAGTCACCATCCCTGGACGTGTTTAAGAGTTGTTTAGATGTGGTGTTGGGGGATATGGTGTAGGGGAGAACTTTGTAGAGTAGGGTAGATGGTTGGACTCGGTGATCCCAAGAGTCTTCTCCAACAGAAATGATTCTATGATTCTATTGTCCTGGGGGTACTTCATCTGCTCCAGGGGGTCAAAAATCAGTCCTGGGGCTTTGCTGCCTTACAGAGCCAGCTGTGCAAGGAAGGTCAAAGGCATACATTTGAGACGTGGCACAAGGTCAACAGCTCATTTACCTTGAATGAGTTAAAATGCTTAAGGTTGCTTGTTGCTGTTTACACATGGGGTTGTTTGCCCCCAGGAAGACAAAATGGACTTTTTTTTGTTGTTTAATAGTCTCAAAAATTAGAAACATAGTCAGGTTTTTGCCTTTACTTTTTAATAAAAGCCCCATATGAACGGATAGATGGTTATCTCAAGCCCTGGGCTCCATTATCCATTAATGTATCCACTTGGATGTATATTGTAGTAGCTGCTATGAGACTCCTGAAAAAATTTATAAAGAAAGTTTTCCCTTTCGTTCCATTTTTGTTATCTCCAGATATACTTTATGTGCCACCTGCTGCTGCAGAGAGGCCAGGCATAATTTTAACAGTGTTTTCTGGTATTGTTAAGATGACTTAACAGAGTTAAAATAGAGTTAAAGTAATTTGTGGAATGGGTTTGTATGAAGGCAAAGCATGAAACTTCTGAAAGTTTAGACTGCAATATATAGGCCATATTACCATTAGTAAAAACAATTGTTAGCAAAATCCACAAAAAATATAGTGCTAAGTAAAGGGTGAAATAGATTCAAATTTATTCTTCATTTGGGGAAAGTCTGTATTTTTAGAGTAAAAGAATAAGTAGTTTGGGGAAAACTTCCCTTTCTGGTATTCCTTAGTGCAAACAAACCCCACAACCTTCGTGGGCATTACACTGCTAATCCTGTGTAATGGATGATGGAAATATTTTTAAAATGTTACAGAGACCTGCCCCTTCTTTCCTCCCAGCTAAGGATGGCATTGATTTTAGCGTGGGAAAAGAGTCAGGTTCAGTAAGTTACTGATAAGGAAGAGCTGACTCAAATGCTATTCTTTCACAGCTGTAAGGTGACAGTCCCATTGAAATTTCAATTTATTTTATATACATATTTTTCAGTGTTCAGCACAGTTCCACCCAGAAACCTGCATGTTGGCCCCTGCAAAAATGTAAAACTTTGCATATTCTTGCAGGGAGAAAACTATTGTTTCATTTTCTCCATCCTGAGGCCTTGCTGGGCTTTACAAGCTCACTCCATCTTTCCTGTGCTAATTCTACAGGTAGATTGCTTCATCTGTTTGATATTCATTATTTTACTTCCCTCAATTTTAATTTAACTGCATGGGTCAAGATCATGTGTGGTGTTCAATACAGTTCCTACATACAGTACCTGAAGTTGTTCTATTCTGAAAACGTGCAGGTGGGTGGATATACAAGAAGCTGAAGATTATAGGAATGTTAATAAAAACATACTTCCAAAACTATGGAACTGAGAATAATAGAATTATTTATATGAATAGAAAAGACTAACATATGAGAACAAGAGATCTCTCTGGCTTTTCACTTACCTCTTTTCATTTGCTTTATGCAGAATTCAACCTGGGAGCCTTTTCAGTTTTTCCATGTGGTAAATATTTTTGGGCAGTAAGTCTATTGTAGTACAATTGGTTTCGAATCCTGTCATAATTCTCTCAAGTGTAATTATTAATGAATAATATTTTGTGCGTGTTAACAATATATTGAGCAATACACTTAATATAGACTGTTATATACTGATACTTTTAAGAACTAAAAGTATAAAAATGTATATAAAAGCACAGTAGAGCTTGATTTGCAGTTTACTTCTAAACTTGGACTAAAGGTACAGTTAGAAGTGAATTTAGTTTTATGCCTTTTAAGTATGTCTTAATTCCGATTTTCAACCTAAATGACTGTGTGTGTATCGCAGTTTGTTCTTTCGGTCCTGCATCCTCTCTACTTTTCGATGTGATTTGCATTGTTGCCTGGTGAAGGTAAAACAAAACCCCTTCACTGTGTGCACAATTTTCTTGATGAGTAAAAGCATGTGAGGAGGGCTGGTGTTTAGGAACAGGCTGTCCAGGGCAATACATCACCCACTGGTAGTCGATCTGAAAGGTAATATATATCAATACAGGGTTTTGCTTGAGTTTCTTTTCCTCCTTGCTCCCCAGGATGATTGACTGGTTTTGCATCTGATGAAATTTTCATGCCCATCCACAGAACAGTGGGAATCTAGGGATAGAGATTAATATTTCAGTAATTATACCATGCCGGTAGATTGCTGGAATCGTTGCTGCATCTGCAGAGGACCCCTTGCTGTAGGTGGTGGTTCACAGGAATGTGTGGCAGGAGGAAATCCAGCCAGGGGGAGCTTGTTGTTGCTTTTGGCAAAATGTATGGATGGGGAAGGAAGGAATGCATGTGAGTGTCCTTTCCTGGAAAAGTTTTGAGGAAAAGGTGGGTACTGAGCTGGTATAACATGCAGAGAAAAAAGCTGATTGCTTTCTGTGCTACAGCAGTAACTGTAGGGCACTGAGTGTCACTGATGGATGCCAAGGAGAGGTACCCAGGGCTGGATTGTGGTTTAGCAGCATCACTGCTCTGCTTTTTCACTTGGGGGATTACCAGCCACTCTCTGCCTTGTGCTTTCAACATGCCTGGTCAAGGCTGGGCTTCTGGGACATTTCATCTTCCGCAGACTCATGCATCCATTTCTCCTGTCCCTCCCTATTCCAGGGAACAGCCCATCTTCACCACCAGAGCCCATGTCTTCCAAATTGACCCCAGCACGAAGAAGAACTGGGTTCCCGCAAGCAAGCAGGCTGTAACTGTTTCCTACTTCTATGACAGCACGAGAAACAGCTATCGGATTATCAGTGTGGATGGAGCCAAGGTAGGAGGCTGGTGGTACCCTGGTGTGTTTACTGTGTGGAGAGGATCGTGACTGTCAGCCTTGGATGAAGGTAGACACAGATGGGCTACATTAAGCACTTAAATTCATAAATAGTCGCTTTTTTAATATAATCCATTACGGACACTTGTAGTGATAATTGGAAAACTACAGGGCACCTTAAAAGTGATTTTGCCAAACTTAATTGATTTTTCTCTCTGACTAGTTTGACTTCTTTGACTGATCTTAATGAGCCAAGAGCTTTAAGTGTCCAAATAGCGTCTGTAGCACAACACCTAAAACCTCTACCCGTACTAGGCAGATAAGGCTGAAGCCTTTTTGGTGAAAAAATGTTCTTCTAAAGGGAATGAGGAAACAGAAATGTGCAGGCTAGAGCTTTTAATGTAAATGCCAACTGCATATTCACTATTGCCTGATTGAACTGTTTACAGGTTAGCACTTAATTTTCTTCATTTGCACTGGAGTTCATTAGCCTCAGGTAATAAATTAGGCATGAATAATTTCCCCCCCTCACTCTTTTTTTCTTATTCTATTTTGCATTACCAGATAGTTTGCTGAAGTATTTCCTGTAAGAATCCTGATTACTTGGATTGAATGGGTTGCTCAAACAAGTGTTTTTATTACATACTAGGTTTATTCCTCTAATTAGTCCCTCTGAAGTCACTTGTAAGGTGACTGCTTTCCTCTAGCAGACCCCAGTCAGTGGTGTAAGTTAAAACATTTCACTCGTGTACAAAAACCATCGGTCATTTCTGTCAAAGCACAAACACAGGATGATAAGACAAGTTTACAGCCTGTTTATCTGTGTTCCTTTGGATGAGGATGTTAAAATATCACTGTCCTGGGAAAGAGAGATCGCAGAAATCATCCCTTAATAACTTTCTATTTGTCATGCCTATTTCACATACTTGTTTTTCCAAACATCTCCTGTGCTATATTTGGTTATATATTGGCTTACAAATCAGCCCTACTGCCTACTTAAATTGATGGTAATGTTTCATTGATATCAGTACAGCATTAATATATCACCATCATTACTCTGTTTGTGCCGGTGTGTTCATTTCCATAAGCACCAGCTAACCGCCCCGGCTGACTGTTTCCAGTCGGCTCACACAACCCCTGCAACTGCTGTGTAAAGCTGAGCCCCCCCAAAATTTGCTGACACCCCACGGATGCTCCTGCTCCTGCTTGGGCAAAGCTGGTGCTGGTGGTGGTGGGCTGCTGACGCTGCAAACTAAGGCAAGTGTGACTTCCAAGCCAAAACTTCTGTACTCGCAGCAGTGGGTTGCTTGATTTGTGGATGTGCATGCATGCATTAAGACCAATTAATGAAAAGAAAGTAATTACTGTGTGTGGCAGGGGGAAGCTGCAGGGGCAGCGTATACCCACAGCCAGAGGACCTGCCCAGAGCTGCCACAAAGTGTGTGCTGAGAACAAGGTGGGCATCCAAGCTTTGGTTTGTAATCTACCCCAAAGCCATTCAGAAGGAGCTATCCCTCTGTTTTAGTGTGTCCCAGAAGAAGGTGAGCTTTCCATGATTAAAATTCTCACCTGGGACTTCCTGAGCAAGAATTGATTGCTGCCCACATGAATTATTCCTCTTGTATTGAGCCTTTGCTGATTAAGGAACAGGTCGAGAAGAGATGCTGCCTTTATGCTTGCCTCTGGAGAGTCCCCATTTACGCAGCCTGTCCATTTTAATAGCTCTGATTTGGAAAAACAAGGGTGTTTATACCTAAATAAGGTTAAAAGTTGATTTCTCCAGCAAACAGCTATTGTTTAATGTTTTGACCTACTTTTATAGCCAAAAAATGAAACTGGGTAGAACTGTGAAAAAAAATATGAACAGCATCACTTGGTGTTGTCCTGCTTTCATACATCTTTATCAGAATAATGGCTTTCGTGTGTTGGCAAATACCAGATGGATTAGCATCTTGGCATCACTGCAGACAAAAGTTATTCCTGTTTTAAAGACAAAAAAGCTGAAGCTCAAGTAAATTAAGGGACTTGGCCCTAGAAGGAAGGTGTTGATCAAGGATGTGTATCTCTTACAACTCTCTTTGTCTGAACTGCCAAGAGGCTGTTCTCACAGCTTATTGTAGAGAAGCATGTACAATACACATTGGCTTGCAGGAAAATCTCCTCTAAATCCAACTTGTATACAGCAGTTGTAAAAAAAAAAAAAAAAAATTTAAAAAAAAATTTTAAGAAGGCAGAATGAGTCCTTATGATTTCTCCTTCGTATACACTGGATGATCTGAACCAAGATACTGTTACCAAACAAGGAAATAGATTAGTATAGCTTTTAATTACATTATAATTGACTTGTATGTTGTCAAGAAATAATTTCATCATGATGTTTTAAGAAGTTTCTAGCCAAAGGCTGCTTAAACTGCAGCATAACGAATGCTGGAGGAAATGATACAGTAAAATGCAGGGGCACACACTGATTCAGAGTTAATGAGGCAGCCAAGAGACCTCAGCATATGAAAGCGCCCAGTGTTGTGGGCAAAAGTCAACCCTGTTGAAAAATGACAAAACACAGCAATGATACAGGGAGAACGTGAACTTGTAAGTGTCTGGTTGCTGTGTAGTGTGCGGGGAAAGCCATGCACAGGGCTCCTCATTAAAAGTGACCTACATTATTCTGCCTTTTAGAGGTGAAAAAAAAGTTTGAAAGCATGAAAATTACTCAGACTGATATCCTCTGTCGTCCTCTGGAATAATGCATGGTAGTGCCCTGGTTGATGGGTTTGTTTATTTTTTATAGGTTGGAAATATTTGTTATCCAAACAATATAGACAGGGGGGAAAGGATGAGAAACTTGTTTCTGTATAGAATTTGAGAAGGAAATACAATCCCTCAGGAACAAGCTACTGTCCTCATTTTAAAATGTTTAGATGATATATTTCTACAGAACCTGTGCTTGCAACAGCATCACTTTCATTTTTTGAGAAATAAGTTGTTATTAAGCTATCTTAAAAATGAATAGCCAGCAAAAAAGTATATAGCGAGACATTCTGAGACGGCCGCATCAAAGTGACACAGCAAGAGTCATCTCAGATGCCAGTCCTAAGTTGTCTCGGAGAGGTGTTTAAACAAATGACTAGAAAAAATATAAATCAGGCTTAAAAAGGTGTATAGATCGAAAAAATAATTTTGGTAAATACATGATACAGAGTGTTTTAGAGGAAAAAAAAGGTTGTTGGCTGACATTCATTCCCAGTTGCTAGATCATGTAAAAGAATTTATTGCATAACAATTACCTTTGATATCGAGGATCGGTAGCTAACTTGGGCATGAGTGTGTGAAAGTATTGAAGGGAGAACCAGAAAAATTGCTGTGCTGGGAAAGCAAAATCAATGGGTCTATTTCTGAAATAAATTGCAATTAGTAAGAATAAAAACATGGGCCAAATTTTGCCAATCGGTATTCACATAATGTTCCCTGAAGTGAATACTGTACATTATGCAGTATAATGAAGGTGTTTGATTAAGTGACATATATGTCCTTATCATGGGATCTATCAGTGAGTGTCCCAGCAGGAACAAACAGTATGATTTCCAGAGCAGAATAAAGCTGGAAGGGACAGAGCCCCAGCAGCACATGGTAGCAGATATTTAGGGAGGTAGGAAGGGATGATATGTAGATCTGCTAATATTTGATGTATTTCTGGCTTTCTCAGTTCTTGTACTAGTCCTAATTGCTACCTAATTTAATAGCTTCCCACCTCTTTATGACCACGCTTTTTGTGTTCTCATGACTGGAGGCAGGCATCCTTGGCACACGCAGAGGAAATTTGGAGTTCTTACAGTGCTCTGTTCAGAGACTCAAAACAAGTCATTTCCCTTGCCCATGGAAATTGAATTATTTTAAGACATAGTTGTTAAAAATATCCTAGGGTATTTTGCCAAAAGGTGACTCTTGAGTTTAAGAAGCTTTCCTTTCAAAGGAAAAAAATTGCAGGGTATGGTAATGGGGATGAAATTCCTTCATCTGGCAAGTCCTTTATGCTATTTTTTTTCTTTCATTGACGTGAATTCAGCCATTAAACCAATAACAACTCTTTCTTGGGGAAAACCTACCAAGTAATTTAGATATTACAGAATTTTTGGCACTGAATTAAAGAAGGATTCTGGCAATGTGTACCTCGCCAGGGGCCTGCGTTGGTGTAGCAGCGTTTACCTGTGCCTCTAAAACCTCATGGATCTGATTTGTGGTAACATTTAACAGAAACAATCACAATCACCTTCCCTCTTGGCATCAGGATTATCTGTTTGCCTGACCCTGTGCTCCATGAATGAGGGATGTATTGTGTTTTACGTTTTTTAAATACTTAAATTTTTAAACTACCTAAATTTTCAGGTTTAATGGTTTTGTAGCGAAATGATCAGAGGATATTTTACAGCCTTGGGTAGGAAAAGATAAAGGGATGTAAAAGAAAGTGAAAAGTGACCTTCCAAAGTGGTGTGTTGCCTTTTCTTTTAATGTTTATAGAGAAATTCTGAATTAAATGCTATGATTTTGAAAAGTGCGGGTGAGGATAGATGTGTGTTTTGTCAAAGGGATGGAGACTCTTTTATTTTCAGTTTTGCCTGCCCTCGTTTTATTTATGGCCCATTGCTGGCAGGAGTGCTGTGTGCCGTTTGGAGGGGTGCGGTGCTGCTGGGGTCCCAGCCGGCTGCCCCCAGCCCCCTGAAGTGCTGAGAAGCCCCGCTCCTCCCCCTGAAGATTATTTTGCTGACTGCAGCACTAGCAGGACTACAATTTCCAGAGAGCCCCTGCTAGTAAAATCTGATTATATTAGCAGAAAATATTTTTTATTCCAATTTCTCAAGACTTTTTTCACTACCAGGATGGAGATTTCTTTTTTTCAAAACTTTTTCTGCCATGTTTTTTTTTTTTTTTCCCGCCCTTCACACCGTTTCTTCTAGGCTGGGTGGGAAATCCCTCTTTTCTGCTCGTTTCAGAAAGAGTGTAAATTGTAAAATAAGTGTGGAGAAAACTCAATATTATTTATACTTCTGCCACCGAGAACTAACATGAAAAGGACATGTTCATCATCAAACATCAGTGTATCAAAAGGCAGTGTATGATACCTGATACTGTTTGAAGAGCTCAAAGGACATATCCAGTGTAAGGGTGACACCACATTAGGGTTAGCTGGTGGACAGGTGACCAGGTTGTGACCTCTGGAGGTCCAAGCTGACTGATCCAATGTTCCTGCATTCTTGGCCATACCTGTCCAGAAAAGAAACCTTCGTATGCTGTAAGAAAAGAGTTCCAGTATTGGTCTGGATGATGACTGTAATACAGAAATTTAAGCATATTTGATGGCCTTCATCTTCTCTTCATCATAGTATGTTCAGATGATACTGGAGCCATAAAAGAGTGATTCCAACAAATGGAACTGATTAACCCCCCACATAAAAAAGAACATCTTCTGAAATACAAAAACTTGGTAAGGAATCTATACCAAAGATATAAATCCTGTCTTCCAGTGTGTATAGTTTGTGTGTATGTTGTAGGAAACATCTCACTGCTTTATGCCAGTGAGATGACTATTAAGGAAAAATATTACTTGTGGTTTTGTGGTCTTTATATATACATCATATAATTAATAAGTACCATTGAAACAGAGCAACTGTAATAATATTAGCATGTATATACTGTGAATCCATTCTAGAGACTTTAAAATAATTTGATGCCATTTAATCTGCTCTCATCAGATGAGTTTTCTTCATAAGGCAGCTGCAGTGTGGACTTCTCCTGGTTCCTCATTTCCCAGCCTGTGCTGGAGAATGATGCTTGTCTGCTGGAGACATGTTCTAGTACCAGTTGTGCTCAACAAAGTACTTTGTAAAAGATGACTGAAGAGTCTCTAGCTGCTTTTTGCAGCCCCACTTGGGCTTGTTGTTGCTGTAAATAATGAAGCTGGATTGGGCTGCTCTCTGAAAGGCAGCTGCTCCTTTTGTAGAAAAGTTCTTTTTCATTTTGTATGATGAGCAGATTAAGAGCAGGAGAACATCTGTCCTGCCCTGGGCCATAGCACACCAGCCTAACCTAAACTGGAACCAATCTCTCATTCAGACAGTGAAGCAACTTGCAGTAAATAATTAATATTTTTACTGTGCTAGTTTTAATAGCTATTTCCCGATTTCATTTAAAGCTCTTGTGGAGATACAACTTCCAGATTTTTATCATCACCATGAAGGACTGAGGGGGAACTCTCAATTTAAGGAAAAGCTGCCATCAGTGGGTGATGCTGGTGCCATCTAGGCAGCAATTGCTGAGCAGCCCTGATGTGGGGGAGTGGGGGCTCTGGCGGGAGGTTGTCTGTGGGACCGGGGGGGTGTGGGTATCAGGCACCTCGGTGCTCCAGGGTGTGCTCCAAAGGGGTCCTGTGGAGACTTGAATCATTCAGCCTGCAGAGTATTGAATGTGAATGTTTGGGTTAATAGAAGCGTAAGCAGGGACAGATGCAAATAGAAAATGAAATGCATGTTTTAAAATGAGGATCGGTGTCTATGTGGGGTCAAGACACCAAGGAGTGCACTGGATTCTTCTGCTACATAGACCAGGGCTTCATATTCTTCTCAAAAATGTCTTTGAAATAAGAGTGAATGAAATTAAGGAAAATTACAGTTGGCAATGATCTTAAAATACTTGTCTGTCTGTGTTTGTGGTGTACTCAACTTGACTAAAGTTATTTGAGTTTTTCTCTTTAGACGTTAAAATAGCTTGAGAACATTTTCTTTGGAATTTGGCAATGAAGAAATACAGCATAAAGGAGAAGCAGAGCTGTCAGCCAAGGATGAGACTATCCACTTGCATCATCCCTTATTTGCTTAAGGTGATGTCAAATATTCAGAAATTCAGGCTGAGGGGAGGTGCAGGATTTAGTAGGAGGGGTGGTAGTGCATTGCCTGGAGTTGTGTCCGCAGGAGAATTTTCAGCAGTTGCCAAGACTGGTTTAGATAGGTAGAGCCAGTAACATTGGGTGTGCTTGTGTCAACAGGTGTTCTTGAATCTTCAGAGTATTAAAAAAAAAATACTGTTATGGCTTAACTCTTATGATATTTTCTATTACTGGTGGAGATGGGTTGGGAATGGAAGGAAAAATTAAAAATGTTTGCACAAACAAGACCTGGGGCTTCAGGTCAAAGAGAACTTGTCAAAAGCTTAGAAATGGAACAAAGGAAATACCAGGTAATTTTGTCAGTCCCTTGAGCCTGCATCAGCCAGAAATCTTGATCATCTGCTGAGGATGTGTTTAAAAGAAAAATTCTGGAGCTGTAGAACTCATATCACTTAAATGTTTCTATATTAATCTCTTTCCAAGTTATTAACTTTGAAATGTGAAAAATCCTCTGTTCATTGACTGGATTATTTCTGGAAGAAAATCCTTCAGAAGCCAGTTAGTAAGCTTAGTAGAAAAGATAGCAAAGTGCTGGCAACAGCTGTATCCTTGACAGAAGAACAGAAGCACATCTGCCACTGTTTGATCCTATCTGGCTCATTTTTCTGCTTGTATGTACAGCGCACCCATGTGTCATTGGCTCTGGAAAGACCACACAGTCCCAAATGCAGGAGATCAACGTTGCAGAAAACTTTTCAGAAACAATTTGTTACTCTTTAATTTAAAAAGAAAAAAAATAATAAAAAAAAGGGGGGGGGGGAATAAAAATTCATGATAGAAGATTTCTTGCAGCACCGCCCGCCAGCAAGTAAGACTGGTCTGGGTAGATTTTTCCTTTTTAAAACTCTCCATAAAAGTTCTTGGAAAAGCTCTGTAAAAGAAAGTATTGTTTTAGCCTGTAACTGCCTCGCACACAGTTGTGTCTGATCACTGTACTTGAGTGTGGATGTGGCATCTCAATGTGACAGAGAGGTTAATTAAACCATGTGATGTTATTGTAAAGAAACCTGGAATCAAGCAAAGGATGCCTTATTTAGGTCATGGTCCTTGAACTTAACAAAGTGTTTGAAGGATCTTGCACAAATTGTTGGTGATAATAATCCATTCCTGCTGTTAGGTGAAAACTGAGGAAAAAAATTGAAGTTTTTAGTAACATCATCAACACAGGCACAACATGGTAGAGTTTATAGATGCTTTCATTAGTTTATAGATGGTTTCATTAGCTGTTCAAAACAAAAACTGTGGGATGAGACTGAAATAGGCAAGTTCACAGATGGCAAAAACTTCCATACCTTCTCAGCAGGCTCCAGGGAGCGCAGTGGTGCTCAGCTTGCTTGAGGGTTTTGCATTGTGCTACCTTTTTCTTCCAAAGGAAATTATAAGGGAGCTGAGGAACCTGCTCAAAAGTGAACTAAGCACATGCTCCATCCCCTTGAACTTTCCACAGCCTCCCCCTGGGTATTAGGGACTTCAATCAAGAATTGCAGTAAATGCAGCACTGGTTAGCTGTTGATTTCCTAATCTGGGACTTTTACTCCCTCTTTTAAGTTTGGCTTAAATAAAGAATAATTCCTATAAACTGTGCTTTATGAAATTCTGAGGATTGCTTGTCCACTGAAACAGCTATATAATTTATTTGTTCCTTTCCCACCCCTGCTGTGGTGCCAGAGGTACCTAATACTTGGAAATCCCTATTCAGAGAGTTAATGTATCATACATGCTAATCAAGTCGTGCCAGATGGAGTTTATAAATAAACTACACTACATTGTGTATTCTTAAAATTTGAGCATCAAACATAATTCAAGGCAGTATTTTCCTAGTTTTACATAAAAACCTCGAAATATTGCTTCTTTCTTGATTCTAGATTGTGAAGTCACATCCAATGGTAAAGTGGTTGGTAGAAGGAGAGTGAGGACTAGTATAAATGACTATCAATCATTAAATACTAGCTGAAGTCCAAAGGTGATTCTCCCTGAGGAGTGAACAAGATGATCACATGAGCCCCAGCCAACCTCCACCCAGTTTTATTTTCTAACAGCAAATATGGGTTGAGGTGTTTCTGAAGACACAGAAGGATTGGCATTTTATATTATCTCATAGATACCTTGTATCTTCGGTTATGTTAGTGAATACTCCTAAGTATTGCTAGACCTGGTTGCCCTTGGTTGTCATGTAACAGTGACCACTTTGAGGTGCTTTAGAAGATGCAAAGTAGATCATGTCATCTTCTAAAAATAATATACCTGCCCTTCTTGTCCATTCCTCATGCTAAGGGACAGTTTTTCCAGGTGTTAGAGAGGGACTGGTAAGCTATCCTATTGCTGACATCTCACAGGGGGTGTGTAGGTTGTTAAAGAGTGAAACTCTTGTCGTACAGCTGTAAGGGGATGCAGAAAATGATCAGTGTTTAAATAATTCATGTAGTGATGTGTTTATAATCTACAAAAAAAAAAAAAAAAAAAAAAAAAAAGACTATATGCTTATATGCTCTTACTGAATCCTCCAAAGCAGGAATGTGATATAACTATAGGATGTTTTTGGTTATATCTAATGGTAGATAACACAAACCTTCTTCCTCACTCTGATTTTAGTCACTAAAAAAAATCTCCATTGTATTCTTCTCCCAGTCTCTGATAAGCTAGAAATCTTATTTCTCATGTGAAAATAACACACAAGCATTTTGTTCTATATACATTTTGTAAAATGTTCCATGAAATTCCTGGGTAACAATTTTTTCCAGTGTAGAGGGTTTGAAAATCCTTGCTGTAGATTTTCTTCATGAAACAGCTGCTGGTGCTTTGAATCGTGTGGGTGGGTGGATGTGTGTGCTGTGCCTAAAAGGAAAAAAAAATCTAGTCAGATGTCAAAGCAAAAATAGGAGATTTTAGAGACTTAGACTAGGTGGAGGAGGTGGGAAGCCAACTCTGCAGAGATGTTAATTACCTTGGGAAGAAAAAGAGTGCAATGGAGTAGGTGTAGCAGGAGATTTACTTAATAGAATTCACATAATCATGAACCCACTTTTGTTGCATTTAGACAGGTTCTCAGCGAGGGCTTTACAACAGAAATATTTTACCAGAGGAAAAACAGTTATTAGTCTTTTTATTGGTGAGGGGTGGCTATTTTCACATCTCTTTTCATGAAGGTGGACAAGAACTGTATGGCTTTTGTTTGATTTGTTGGCTTTTGAGGTTATAAATGAACCTTATCATCCTGGGGATGAAAGGTGATGCAAGATGGAAAAAAAAAAAGAGCGATGAGCAACTGTAGAACTGGCCCTTTTCCCTGTAAAGCAAGCAGCAGCAGCTCATGAGATGATTTATCCACAAAAGGCGAGTCTCCAGTCTGCAGAGGGAGCTCAGGTTGGGAAGTAAGTGCTTCGGACTGCAGCAAGTCCTCTGTGGCTTGCAAGGCGTCCTGGCACCTTCCTCTTTGCAGAGTGGGGATGAATCACTGCCGTTCCCCTTCCACTCCCACTCCCACGGCAACGCACGGTGTGGCCATGGAAGCTTTTGGAGTCCATTGATAGATGTCCTGTTTAATTGTGTAGAACAGAAACTCTTGAAAAGCAGGGGCTGGTGAGGCTTACTAGCACTGTAGGGATAAAATGAGCAAGAGTCTGGGAGTAGATGTCCTTCTACATGTTGCCTACCCTGTGCTCTGCACAAACGATGGAGTGGAGCAGGAGGAACAGCAAAATGGAGAAACCCAGTCCTGCTTTTTACATATTTTTACAGTGCTCCCAATCTAATTAAACTGTACCCTCGGCCTGTGCCAGGTAAAACACTGTATACACATCAGGTGCAGCAGATAAAGCAAAGCCAGAACAAGTGCCCTTGCTAGCTTCAGTTTTCCCAGGCTTCCTTTTTTTTTTTAAGGACCTTCTACAAAGACTTAGCAGGAAGGGTGGGAAGAAAGATTTGATCACATCTGCTGGCCCTGATTTGTAAAGCAATTACAATTAATCCTCCTGCATTACAGGTTCACTGTTTTGGCCAAAGGCTGTCCTTTCTTTCATCCACAAGTTCTTGTGATGCTGTGATACGTCTCTGTGCTGCTCCTGCTTTACTCTGGTACATGGCCTCAGCAAGAGACTCACTTTTTTCACTTTAATAGTACTGTCTTGATTAACAGTATGCGTGTATGTGTGTGTGCTGGCTTTGTAGGACAAGAAATGAGACGATCAGTTTATCACCAGTGTCATATTGTTGAAAAGATGTTACATTTAAGTCCAGAAGCTCTCAGCAGAGGCAGGAGGAATGCTAGATAGCAAAGGATAGTGCAAATTACAGAAACGTAGGTGGGTTAATTCCACAAAGAAGTTGCTGAACGTTTGGGATATAGAGAGAATTTCTCTGCAAATCCATCCCTGTCTCCTCATCTTCACATCCAGTGTCACAAGCCCTTCTGATTCACATAGACTTGATGAGCTGGAAGAACCTGCTGAGCCTGTGATAGCTGTGGCCAGAGGATTAGCAGCTTCTTTCACTCTTCAATTCTGTTTTTAGACTGGGATACATCTTTACTGAAGATTAGTAGCCTGGTGGGTTGGGGAAATTAAATTTCGCAAGGGCTACAAACTGCAAAGCACATATTGAGAGGTGTGAAAATGAAATGGGGAGGTTTTAATGCAGTGACTTCTTAATGGGTGGATCCTATTGCCTCAAGGCTTGGGGCTTTTCTGTAAGTGAGGTAACTTCAGAGTAACAGGTGATGTGGATTTAAAAGGAAAATTCCAAAATAATTCCTAATCTAGCACTCTTGTCCTAATTTAATTTAACACTGGTCTAAAATGTATTGGCTCATATGTTCATTAGCTATTTCATAGCTGTTATCTTAGTCTTTTCCCAGGTAGGGAAGCTTGTGACAGGGCTGGCTCAGTTGGCTCATCATCCTCTTTGGTTGGTGTCTCATCAGAGGAGGCATCCTGGACAATTCCTACAAGTACATTGGCCCTCCTCCTTGGGGCTGTGCTGGTGGCTCTGCCAAACGCCCACCACAATACCTGCTCTTGGGCCCTTGGACCTGAGCTTGCCCTCAGCTCTGCTTTTCCCTCTTGCCAATCTGTCAAGCTGGGGCCAGTGCGACCAGGGCATCTGCTGTGAGACACAACGGCAAAGCCCCGTGTGCTGCTCCAGCCCCACTCCCTCTGCCAGCCGACACACACGTTCACCTCATGTTAATGAAACGGTGACTGGGAAAATGTATTTTCAGGAGCCACATCAGTGTTTCCTCTTCAATGTGCTGTTGTGGTACAGGGAGTGTGGGAGGGGAACCCTTTAAACACTCAAAGCATCCCCTAGAAGAAATGGCAGCTGTATATAGGGGCACTGCTCGTGTATTACGAGCAGCATGAGTTGCCAATAGATTTTTTTTTTTTCCTTCTCCACACTCAGGTTGCCTCGTGACCTCTCCCTGCTTGATTTATTTGGCAGTTTGTCTCCGTGGGAAGGCAGCGGGATGGGTGTGTTACAGCCTGTGAATGTTCTGCTCTATGCAGCTTATTTGCATTCTCTTTTATCTGATGAACATACCTGGTGTGTTTCTAAATGTCTGGAGTCATTTCTGGTTGATGTAGCACTACCTTGTACTGTGAACGTTTTTCTGTGTCATCTTCAAATAAAAATTTAGATCTGTCAGGATTGTTTTTCTCCCACAGGAAGTGAAATTAGTATGAGATTTTGTTTGGCTTATGTGGATGTATCAGGAATGTTCACCATCTGATGTGCCTGCATGTAGATGAGAGCAAAGGCAGATATTTTTTTCTTTAATCACGTGTAGACAACTCAGTATGATGAATGAGTTTATTATTCTCTAAGGTGCTTATTATGTTATGCTCCTCTTTGCCTTTGTCTTTAGGGAGAACTCTTTAACCACTTCAGGGATTGATTCCATTTGATTAGAGAGTAGTTTGTCTTTTGAATCCATTATCCTGGATGAAAGACCACAAGTTTATTCTGTTTTCTGATGCAGCTGGAATTCCACCATGTGTGTATTATATGAATGACAACCAAATGCAGTTATTTTGTAGAGCCCATTTGAACTGATGAGTGGCCTTTCCTTATAGAATTGTAATAATGCATTGCAGTTAGGGGTGGAAAAGAGCCTGCAGGCTCTTACTGTCTACAGCAGCTTTCAAATAGTGCCTTTTCCTTTCTGCACCCTTCCTTCCAGCTCCTTCTTCCTTTGAAACTTGAACGTTCTGGCTTATCCTTTCATGAAAAAAATACAATTTTTCCAGCTTGGTTTATGGTGGCCACAAATGCTTCCCCTTCCTTCAGCCCTGAATGGAGACCTTCTGCCCAGGAGATGGAGGAGTGGTGGGGAGTACTTTTCTTCTGGTCTCACATAGCCAAGGGTGAAACAGCTTTGGGAGGGGAGATAGGCTGGGCTACTTGTCATGAGTGTTGCTTTTCATTGTTCTTTGAAATTGTAACACCCTTTCTTTCTCCTAAACACAATCAACATGATTGTTCTCTGGCCAATGTAGTGTCTCTGCTCTGAAATGATGACTGGGTTCACTTCAGGGAAGTGAATGTACAGGCTGATGCTCTCAAAGTTTAATGTTTTAATGTTACAGCATCCTCCTGCAAGCATGATGGGGTGAGGGGCGGGGGGAAGACCAGGTGGATAATGCAATGTACCCATAGCAAACAGCTCCTCTGAATGGTTTCTGTGAGCTCTGATTTTATCTCCTAAGCTTCCACTTAGGTTTTCACTTCTCTGTAGGAATGAAGTGTTTCTGAAGTGCCTGACTGACAGAGGAGGATTTAAGGTAAAAAAAAAAAATTAGAGCCAGCTTCCAGACAGTTTCACTAATTGCAGCTTATTATAAATTTAACAGATGAACTGTCAGTTTCTTGAAGGTATGTGATCACCACAACCTTTTCTGGGATTCTGTGCTGGCTATAGAAAAAAATTAACCTCTAAGGTGCTAAGCTAGTGTAGTGCCTTTCATTGCTCAATAAGGTGTTCTTTGGTTTACAGTTTGCAGGCTTCATTATTCCTTTTATCACATCTTTAATAATATTGGACTATGGTCTAAAAAAATATCTTTGCTGTGGTTTTTTTATATATTCATATTTAGTCAATGATTATTGTAGGAGGTATGGAAGAATTGTATTCTTCTCAGAGTCTGCTTCCAGCAATTGAGTATTTTGCCTTTCAATAAACTGGGTCATTTTATTAGTTTTTTCCTACAGATGTCTAATTTGATAGGCACAAAAGGACTGAAATAATGCTTTTTATCACTTGAAATTTCTGTGTATTTCATAGCTTCTAAAATAAATTCTGTAGCTTGAGAAACTAAAGATTCGTAAGTAGTTCATCTGTCTGATGTGAGATTTTAAAAGAAGAATACATATAGCACTTTCCTTAAAGTTTTTGGAAAGCATCCTGATTTTTCTAGCTTGGTGGCATCTTTTCCTCCTGTTCTTGTTACTCTCTGTATCATGTAATCCTCATATCATCATACTCCCTTTGCATTGTCAAAACCCTACATAAAATCTTTGATTTTCTTTTAATTTAAATCTCTGAAATTGCACTTGGATTTTATGTTGGCTGTTTCTGTTGTGTGACTTAGCTGGAGGAGAGCCCATCTGGGCAGCTTTGATTCTACCTCTGCCTGTCAACTGGCCATTAAAAAGGATGTTTCAACCCCAAAAACTGATATCTGTATGGTGTGCGATGGCCAGTGCTGGCTCCAGAGTCACCTCTGCCCCTTTCTTCCTTGATACTTCCCATGCAAAAAACCAATTTCGGGAGCATCAGCCACCCGGCCCTCATCTGGTTTGATCCTTTTGGTGAAGGCTTCAGTGACAGGACATGTCATAGAATCATATGTTTATTTGGAAGTTATGATGCAAAAATAGAGAACCACTGAAGTTGAGCAGTTTCTAGGAAAGCAAAAAGAAGCATCAGCACAGAGGGCAGAAGTTAGGGAGGGGATGAAGGCAAGTAAAGGTCTTTTTCTGGTAAATTTAATTCACACTTTTTGCTAAATGTAAATGATAGCTTAGGAAAAATCTGCTTGGAATACATAGTAAATGATGTTGCCAGGATACTTCCTGATCATGTTAATTAAACTGTCCCACAGATTTGGCTTAATTACTGCATAATTTGCATATTGGAAATGATGGTACGCATTACTAAAGAAAGCTCCTATTCTGGTAACAGAAAGAACATTGTAAATGAATTAATTTTCAGGTGAAGGAGTCTCTAGACTCCTGTAATAAAGTTAAGGTTTTTGATAATGAACTGACATATATCTCATTCCTTTTTGCAAGATCATATTTTTTCTTGCTCTGCTAAATTCCTTAGAGAGCTCATCCCAACAGCCTTCCTCTTGTTGGCTATTTCTTTTATCAAAAGAACTACTCCTGCTTTCAAGGTTACTGGTGGTGAAGCAGATATTAGTTAATTTGTGTGAAGTGCCAGAATATTTGTCTTCAGGCCTGCATTTGTTACTGCATGCACATTGTTGGTGATACATTTCACCACCCTCCCACTATTAAGTTAAAACCACTATTAAGCTACCGGTTTCTCCTTGTCTTGCTTTGTGGTGTTTGGGTGTTTTATTTAATTTCTGACATGTCTCTGGCATCCTACTTGTGGAGGCCCGAGGCCAAATGGAGAAATGCAGAAATATCTCTTTGCTCTTCCAGTCTAGGGCAGGTGTTGGTGGACACCCTGCTTGGAGGCCTCGGGCCATGCTGGGTGCCCCTATGCCTCTGTCTTTATAATGCTGAAAGAAGCAGAATTTGCATCTGCATTTCTACCAGGGTAATTTTATAGCCCCTGTCCCTGCTGTTGCTTCAAGTGCAGTGACATTCCTGCAGCTGTGTTTAACTGCAGGTCTGTGATAGTGCTTTGGAAAAAGAAGGTAAAACATCGAAATTCCTTCATGAAGCAAGACAAGATAGAAACTATTTTGTTTTGGGAAAAAATCTTCTGAATACAGCAATTTCCCAATTTAGGCTGATATTGCTGCTTTGGATGATACCGTTGCTAGGATATGCATTTCCGATGTGTCTTCTACTTTTTAATTCTTTTTTGATCTGTTTCTAAACAGGTGATCATAAACAGCACAATCACGCCTAACATGACCTTCACTAAAACATCGCAGAAGTTTGGCCAGTGGGCAGACAGCAGAGCAAACACGGTGTTTGGTTTGGGCTTTCCCTCCGAGCAGCAGCTGACAAAGGTACGGGGAGGGGGGGGCTCATGGAATCTCTGCAAAGGCTGTCTGGTGTCTTATTAGTGAGGAATTGCATCTACCCATCCGACCTCTTCTGAGCTGCATGCCTCTGCAAGTCCTCTTCATCCATGCAAGTTCCCCACCTCCTGTAATTACCTAATGTCTGTCTATAGAGAAACAAGCAGGATCACAAACTTTGTAGTCAAAGCTATAAATTAAGTCTGACCACTGACAGTGGCACTAGCAAGGTGATCTCAACAGTACCTTGCCCAGTGGGGCTGAAAGAATTTGTGCTTTCAGACGTTTACAGAAACAGCTTGTACTCTAGTATTTTTCAACATCTCCCAGGCCTATGGACTCCTTTCAGCTGAAAGTGGCACCAACAGCAAAGGGAACCACTGATACACCTGGACCATTGGGTGGCATTAGGACTGCTTGATGTGTCTGAAGGAAGAGAGTTGCTGTCCCAGCCTCAGAAATGTGTGTTTTGATGACTGTTGGTAGCTAACTGAGGTAAAGGAGTTGCCAGCCCCTGGGGCTTGCTGGTGTCCTCGTTTCGCAGATAACGCTGCTGGTGGGGCCATGCTCTCAGGAGGTTTGGTAAACTGCTCTCAGGAGGCTCAGTAAACTGATCTGAGTTAAAATAAAACTGCATTTCTGGCATTTCAGCTCAGTGATGTGATTTGCAGCCCTGACCCAAAGCTGCTTTATCGCCGACCTGAGGAGGTGGCAGTGACAGGGGGAGGAGTGGCTGGGGAGGTGTGATGCCAGGTCTGCTGGCAGAGCTGCCTCTCCCAGAGGGCAAACCTGGCCATGGGTTTGGTATCAATGCAACACTTCTCTGGACCAGGGACTGGTTTGCAAAGACTAGAGCTGCCTCTTGTCATGAATAACCAGCAGTTTAAAGCACATCCTCTGTCATTTGATTAGTTGTCTTACCAAGCGCTCGTCAAGCAGCTGAGATGCTTGTTTATGTGGTAAAAAAACCCAAACTATTTATCTAACACATAGTTGACACCTGAAGCATGGCTACTTGTCACGAGGTTTCATCAGTTAACTCAACATTGTGTCCTTGGGCATGGCACACAGTCTCTTATATTGCTGTCCTCTTGTGTACTTAGATAAGAAAAGAATCAGGAGAACAAAGTGTTTCCTGTAGTATCTAAAATAGCAAGGGCAGACTTTTGTAATAGAAGGATACTTTTCCACCAATGGAGTGGTTACAGGAGTTTATTATACTAAGTCTGCCTTACTGAGATTTTGCAATTTCCAAAGATGTTATTTTTTTTGCAACTGTTTCTTAAAAGTAAAGCATATTTTACTTTTCACGTTAAATTACTCTTGGACTTGGGATGCCCATAAAAGTGCCATGGCAATAATCTGCTCTTCTGGGATGCTAACGCCACCCAATCACACGCAAAACTGTTTTTTAAGAATGAGGTGCTGGGTATGTTTTATGATGTTTACCCAAGTGTAGAGGAGCTCGTTTCACCCCTGCATATTCTCCCCTCCTGTGGCAAAGAGGTGCTCAATGTAGCTAAAAAATAGCATGGGAATACGGGAGGATCAAGGCAGATCTAGGGGAATAGATTTGTTTTGAGTAACAGATAAACCTAATACAATGCAGCCTTTGGACACCCAATGAAAGAATTAGCACTTTTGGATAGTAATTTTTGATCCCAGATTACTGAAGTCGCATATCTGCTGTGTGACAGGTGACCACAGTGCCAGCTGGGGCTAAATGTGCTCCACACGTGGAGCAGGTGGTTCTGAGGCTGGCTCAGGAGACAGAGGTATAACCATGGATTTGGAGGCCCTTGAATCCTAATCAGAGAGATTTTACCATATTCTCCAACCATGTACTCAGAATAAATTTAATGCTGGCATCCGAAAGCAGCTCTTCAATGTTCAGATTGGCCAGAGTAGAGCCAATCTGAAAAACATGTTGTGTGGGCACAGGGGCCTCAGCACCAGCTGTTTCTCTCCAGATCGGTTTGCACATCTGTTTGCACTGCATGATCTGCTGAAGAGCCCACTGCCCACAGCCTCCTACCTCCAGGGAAAACTTCCCAAACCAGCAGAAAGACTTTTTTTCTGTCCAGATAGGGCAGAAGCTAAAGGGGAGCACTTCCAAAAATGGCTCGAGATGACCTATTTAAAAAAAAAAAAAATTAAAATCTGTCAGTTGTCTAGCTGGAAAATGTCAGAAAACCTGGTTTATTACCACCATGCAAAGCAAAGGGACAAAGATATCCCTTATCATCCATGCTTCTCAGTTTAATTATTGAACCATTAGTAAGAAAGATCAGAGATGGTGGAGAGATTACAGATGTATAAGTGTATTGGGAATAGTAAAATCAAGTTTAATTTTATGTTGATATCATTATACTCTTATAAAAGATATAAATTAAAGCTTGTCAGTTTCACTGGAAATAACTGAAGCTTTTAAGTCAAGAATTGGAAGGACACACTAAAACTCCGCTAGACTAGAGATCAATAGCCCTGGCTTAAAATGAATGAATAAATAAATAAAGCTGAAAAATGTCTGCTGAAAACAATGAATAATAATGAGACAGGAGAAGAGGTTAGCATGCCTAAATAGGTCTGCATTTTTAAGTATGTTGGCTGGCCTAACAAAAGATATTGCCTCTTTCTAATGCCTTACCTCTCTTGAGATGCTTAAGCATTAATCCATACCTATAGGGAAAACCAGTTCAAATAAAACATAAGCCATTAATGAAAACTGCATTCAGTGACCTAGTAACCCAATTACCATTCACATTGATTGAGAGAATCTCAGGGCTTAAAGTTGATGGCCTACTCGGGGTCCTTTTCCCCTCTTGCAGGTCTCGCTGACCCTCCTTTCTCCTCTCCCCACCCTCTGCCTCAAGGCATTATTCAGACATTGCTACAGCCAACTCGAAACAGGAATCAGCAGAGAATTAATGGTGTGCCTGTGTGTGATGAAGAGGCAGGGCTGGTGCTGTGAAGGTAGTGATGTGTTTTGCACATGAAGCAGTTAAAGTGAAATTTCTGCAATCATTCAGGATGCTTGGAGGCAGACGTGCTCTCTGAGGAGCTGCAGGTAGTCAAGGGCGCAGGGACAAAGATTTATACAGGTGAGAAATCCCAGACTTTGCACATCATAAAACAACTGCATCCAGCATCTGGGGAGCACCAGACTCTGTTTCACTGCACGCGAGCACATTATGTGTGTGGTATGTGCCAGGTGCTGTGTTGCAGGGGAGAAAGCTCGGAGCAGAGCCTGCCCCAACACAGGCCCCCCTGGTCCAACCAGCATCGCTGCTGGCAGTGCGCTGTGCAAATTATTGGCCACTTTCCGGAGTAAATAGTCTTTTATACTGATGATCTGCCTGGTTCCAAGGGCTCATCCAGAAAAAGCCACAGGCAAAGTGACACATGCGTTGTGGGTCACGGCACAGCAGTGCTCCCCAACAGGAACGTCACATCGCCCAGGCTTCTGCAAGCCAAGAGGACGATGAAATATTTATGAGACTGCTTTGGGTGGGAGCAGCTGTTTCATCTATCTGACACTGGCACAATTTGTCAGTAGGAGATGTAAAATATTATGCCAGATCAGGAACTTAAAATTTACACATTCAAAATAATGCTTTTTAATGTATAAAATGTTAGGAAGGTCTATTAAAATATATATATATATCTCCAGGTGACAAGCTGGCTGCAGATTTGAATGGCCTTTAAATAATTTGTGCAATGCACAGTAGCACCCTTGAGTTCCCATTAAATTTCACTGGCCAAGACTCATAATCAGCAGGGCCCACGGGCTGCAGCAGCCTTAGACTGAACAGCTTCACAAACGTTGGTAGCACCACATTTTTTTCATATTGCATTTTGGTCTCATAGTTTCCTGGGACATAGGAAGACACATCATGTAATCCATGATGGACTATTAGAGTGGTTTTTAGTTGGTGTTTCTCTCACTCCAGTCTTTCTTTTTTTTTTCACTAATTTTGGGGAACTTTGCCCAAGGACAAAGGTGGAGGAAAGGGAAGATGAAGGGAGTGAAGATGGATGGAGAAGGAGCATGATGATTTAGTTTGTTTTAGATATTTTTAAAACATGCATTGTCCCTCAAGACCACATTTACAAAGCTTTCATTTACTAGACAGAAGATTTTTTCACTTTTTAACTAGGATTTTCTCATTGAAAAAGCACTCCCCTAGTGTTACAACTTTGAGCAAAATAGCTCAAAGTCAACTTAGATCTTGGAGGTGGCATGTGCTGTTGTAGAATCAATTATTTGTCCATTGGTTGTGGTTGGGACAGATGAAATTGGTTACCGGAGAGAAAGTATCTCTCAACTTTCTGCTGGTGATTAGAGGCTGTGGCCATGCTGTCACTCTTGGAGACGGCCTCAGGATCTGGGTAGCTTCAGAAACGCCTGTGCTGCTGCTGTAGCAATTAGCGTTGGTAATGCAAGACAAGTTTGGGCTGTCAGCACCGTGTTGATGCACTCATAAGAGTAATCAACTGAAAGGCTTTAATTTCATAACAAGCCAAGTGATCCTCTGTAGCTTTCAAAAATAAACTGTTAGTAAAATCTAGCAGGTATTAATTAGGTAAGAATTAAATGAAGTTGCAGCAGAATCCTTTATGGGCTGACTTTCCTAATGTGTGGGGTAAACAAAAAGATGGAGACAGTCTTTCACCACCATTTCCATTACAGCTGTCTTTACGTTCCTAACAACAGGAAGAATGAAGGGTAATATTTTGATTCTTAAAGCCTAAGATCTGTCATTAAGATGGAGAAAATTTCATTTATTTGTGCTTGTTTCTAAAAGCAAATGTGTTAAATACTGCTGTTGGTAAACTGGAGATGTGGCTGAGATCTATTGGGCAATGGTATCATTATTAGTTTTATATTTTATATTTTTCAGTCACATAATTATTTTTTTATGGAAATGTGGGAAAACATCCTTCTCTTCTCAGCTCATGTAATTTTTCACAGCAGTCTCCTGTGTGCTTTATGAAGATAGCGGCAAAAATAAAATTTGATAGATCACTTCCAATTCTGTTTGTCTTTTCATATTTCATATAGACCATGAAGAACCCTCATAAATTTTTTGTACTTGCCCATAAAGAGCTATTGTAAAAGGGAGGCTCAAAACAGCCCTTTACTATTTTCAAGAAACCTAAGTGTTGATACAATATTTTAGAAATGATCAGTTTTTTATAGCTGTTTTGTCACAGCAGGAAATATATTTTATGTAACGTTGGAGTTAGATCACTTAAGGTGAAAATGTAGTGTAGTTGTTCCTAATGATCTTTATAGTGCTCCAAAGGTAATCAAGTCATTTGTGTGTATAGCAACTGCATGTGCCATCAGATAAGAACTACTGCCATCAGAGAGAACATACTTTGCATATGCAATTTCAGCTGTTGTATAGAAAACAGCTTGATTCAAGAGCTTGATCCTCATTCATAAGCATCATCACAGATCATAGTCTACCCCCGAAATTTCACTTGGCTTTGCAAATGCGCTTGTCCATGGGATTTAAGGATGATGTACATGAGTTGGTTGGAAATTTCCATAGGTATGTGTTATACAAAACACAGGTGCCTTCACATAAAAGTCCAGATTTCTCTTAGACCTGTTGAAGAAAATTTGTTTTATCAGTCTTTATAGCCCTGGCATTTTACTGATAGAGAACATACTAAACACCTGCTGTAAATCTAAAAGTTAGATGATAAGAGTATCAGTGGTTAATGATTCTTCCCATTCCTTGACTACAAAATGTGATGGTTTTTTCATGCGTTTATTTACAATTCAGAAGTACAATTACACACATAAGTGTTCTGAATTATCCAAGGATATAATGGCAATCCTTTTATTCACAAATTGTGCAATAAAATACATATATTTATATTTCTGCTTTTAATATGTCTTTACTTTCTAGCATTTCAAGTTTCTCAAAACAAAGGCAAGCAAGACCAAGCTGCCTGAGAAGAAAGACAAAGTTACTCATTCTTATACTGGATACATCTTAATTAAAAAAATGAATTATGTATTATGCCTTTTCTCCCATTTTTGCAATCTTCCTTTTAAAACTTTAAACACCATTTAAAGTGTTTAAAGCCCTACAACCCTGACTGGCTGTGATAATAGCTGTATTTCAAAAGTGCCAGACTGGCTTCAGAGCAGATATCCTACAGCATCTTGTAGAGATTGGGATCATTACTTTTAATCTTTATCCTTCCTTTCCCCTGCCTCACCCAGTTTGATGTGACTCTCTTATAGGAAGCATTCAAGCCTTTACCTGAAGTCTTCTACCTTCATTTTTTCCAGTAATAAGAAAATTAGACCAGAAAATCCGTGCTTTTATATGGCCTCATCGTACATTCAGATCTACCTTCTTCTCATTTTTTCTGTGTCTTGATAATCCCTTGCTTGCATCCTCCAGATAAGCTCATTTGCATTCTTTAATTTAATCGACTTGCTCTTAGGAACAGAAGACATTGATAATTTTTTTTATCCAAACATATGTCCTTAATACTTTCAACTTTAATAGACTGTCACCATCAAGTGAAACAGTAGGGGGGAGGAAATAAACAAAACCAAATCAAACCAGTGAACCCTAATAGTTCCTTTTATTCTCCATGGGTTTTTACTGTGATTGGCCAGAGCTATAGTGATGACCCCCTTTTAAAAACACACCAGTCCTTTTGAAAGAACCTCCTGACAGAGAATTAGAATGTTTTTTCTTGCCAAAAATTTTAAATTATCAAAATTAGTTGTTCACTTTTATAGGTCTATGAACCATATAAAGACATTAGTCTGCATGGGTTAATAGAGATAAATCATTTTAATAAATAAGTTTCATGCTTTTTTCCAGTTTGCAGAGAAATTCCAAGAAGTAAAAGAAGCTGCTAAACTAGCAAGAGACAGATCTCAAGAGAAAATTGAGACCTCAAGCAATCATTCCCAGGTTTGTAAATTAGCTTTAATGCCTGTATTTATATAGGATAAATAATTTAAAGTTAAATTTTCTAATGGGCTGTACGAGCTTCTGGCAGCAAGCTTAAAGTGTATAAAATGAAGATTACTGAAGGTAATTGTCAGCTCCTGGACATTAACATTGTCAGAGGAATATGTTTCATCCATCCGTGCTCTTTGCCTTAATTTATATCTATTTTTTTCCCCAGCAATTCTTGAGCTGTTATAACTTTTTTAATAACAGAAAACTGTACTCCTTTGATTTGAACTGTTACACCTACTTTGGTCACTGGAAAGTAAGTCAGTGTGGTGCTTCAGCAGACAGTAAAAGAGATTCATCGAGATAGTTTGCTAATGGAGAGACTGACTTTGCAGTCATAGTGTTTCATTGCTTAGGTGTGACTAATGGAAAGCTCTGGGGTAGAAAGAGAAGCTGTGCTTGTGTGTTCCTAAATTTACAAGACAGTTTTCTAGATAGCACCCAGTATAGCTGAGTTCCTCCGTGTCCAGGGAAATCTGGGTTTCTCATAGATCAGGGAAATTGAGTGTTGTCCCAGTCTCTCCATAGGTTCCAGTATGACTGGAAGTTCATACACATTGTGTTAGGTAAAAATGAGCCCCATTCAGTGGGTGCTCTTGGCGTGGGCTAAAGTTTGGAGGAGAGTTAGATGAATTTTGATCAAAGAGAAATTGAACTGCATGAAAAAAAAGTAGCTGAGTGCACTTTGTCTTGCAACTACACCCTTTGTGAGGTCCACAAAGATCAATCTGAGAGGTTGACTTTGGATACTCATTTTTTGAAGACCGGTCATGGCCTTTATGGTTCACTTGATTTGTTCTCTGTTGGTGATTGGCACCAAGCAGTCTATGGATGGTATCTCTATGGAGGAGCAGTATCTTCTTTTTTATTATTTTTGGTTTGGACTTTGTGTGATTCCAAGTGCACTGTATTGTTTCATTATCTTAAAAAAAACCAAACCACATTTATTTAGAAAACACAAGCCTTTTGAGTTAAAACACTTTTTTCTAAAGACTTTAAACTTCTATTTTGTGTATCATTACCATTTTTTCATTCTTTTTAAACAGACCGGCTTTGCAGCCAAGATGTAAAGAGTATGTATTTGTTACCACTGTTCTGCCAGGAAAGCATACCCAGCCTAGGTCTCAGGAGGGTGGTATGGGATAAAGATTACAAGGAAACTGTTGGTGTGGAGTTGCAGGAGATGCCCAGTGTTCATCTGTGTGTTGTGCTGCAGGAATCTGGACGTGAAACACCATCTTCCACTCGAGCATCTAGTGTGAATGGGACAGATGACGAGAAAGCATCACATGGTGGTCCTGCTGAGGCACACCTCAAGTCTGAGAATGATAAATTAAAAATTGCTCTAGCCCAAAGGTGAAGTTCCTTTAATATCTAAATTACATTGGAATAGTGTGCTGTAATTGTCTGATGGCTAATGATATTAACAAAAATTATTCAAATGTAATTGCACTAATTTAAAAAGACAGCAAAATGGATGAATGAGCAGATTTTAGTAATTATGTCCTGGTATCCAGTTGAGAGATATTTACTTTTTTTTTTTCTTTCCTGATCTAGTTTGTGATGGAATAAGAAGTCTTTTACTCTGCTGATGCCAACTATTATAGCCACTTTCATTTGTGAAGTTTTAGAGCTACAGAAATAACATTAAAGCCATGGGGGAGCAATTGCTACTGATAACATGTGAAGCCAATTTCTTCTTCCTCTTTGAGTTTGCTACATTTACTTTGATGAAAATAGATACGGATGTTTAAAATTATAAAAGGGAATGAACTCAGATGAAAAAAGTTGAAGTGAGAAATATAATTCCACCAGCCTGCTTAGAAGTCTTAGGGGGATATTTCTAAAGCTGTGGACAGTGCCCCTTGAAGTCACGTTTTGCTTTGATAAATTATCTGAAAATGCTGAGAAGAGTAATTTGCAGCCATCGTGAAAATACAGGTGTTGTAATATGCAAAGCTAGGACATTAAAATAGAATCATTCTCTAGTGGGATCTTGCCTTGTTTGCCTCTTGATATGAATATATATGTGAATGGAAAGAAAATCTAACAGGATCAAGCTACTCTTAAAAAGCTATTTTAAAAGTAAGACAGCAGCACCATAAGCAGTGTTACCCAGTGAGCAATTATACAGTTGCATATATTATATTTGCAGTACATCGTCTCTCTTTATTGACATTTCAATAGTGTAACCTATTTCAAATCATAACATTTGCTCATTCCTCCTGCTGAAGACACCTCCGCAGGCAAGTAGCAACTAGCATGTGGGGACCTTCAAAGCCTTACTTCCATTCATTCTCTAATCTCCTCTACGTTGCAGCTTGAAGCTATAGGGAATGAGTAGTTTAATTCTTCATCATTATGTAACACTCCTATATTTAAGGCTGAGCATTAAAGAAATAATCAAATGTAAGTAGCGTCACCCCCTGACATCTTCTGTTCCGAATTATCATACCATCTGCAAATGTGCAGAGTGAGTGGCTTTGTTATGTGGGTACCAGGTCCCCAGGAGGGAGCTGAGCGAGGCACAGCCACCCAGCTCTGGAAGAGAGCATGGACCATGCACAGCTCTGGAGAAAAACCACTGTTTGGAAACAGTGGATGTTATATACACCTGAGTGTGCTTGGTCTTATAACAGATTATTGGTAAAGATGTACTGCAGGTGGAGGAGTTTGCAGTCAGGTAAAGAGGACTTCAAGGTGAAGCCTCCTAATGGCGCCCTGTTTTTTTTCAGTTCATCCAACGTGAAGAAGTGGGAGACGGAGCTGCAGACGCTGCGGGAGAGCAATGCCAGGCTGACCACAGCGCTGCAGGAGTCTGCAGCCAGCATCGAGCACTGGAAGAAGCAGTTCTCAGCTTGCAAGGAGGAGAACGACCAGCTCAGGACCAAGGTAGCAGAGCATACCCACAGGAGAGCCATCTCTTCCAGTTAGCTGCTCCTGCCATTGCTCTTTCTCTTGGATTTCTGCTGCTTTGTCTTTGTGTGTGTTAGGAGATGGATTTTGTCTTTGAAAGAGAGGTAAATGGGGGAGTTGAGGTGGCTGCTTCCCCCTGCACACAGCAGGCAGGGAAGTTCCTAGGGCTGGAGATCAGTGGGAGGACGGGTGCTGCCACATCTCATGAAGCTCCCTCCCTGCCTCTTGGTTTGGGAGAGTTGGTATCAGCAGGGGCTGCTGGCTGGGGTGATAAAGCAAAAAAGTTTTTGAAGTGGGAGTACTATTTCATAGAATCATAGAATTGTCTAGGTTGGAAGGGACCTTAAAGATCATCTAGTCCAACCATCAACCTAACCCTGCCAAAAATCACTAAACCATATTCCTAAAGACTATGTCAACCTGTTGTTTTAACACATCCAGGGATGGTGCCTCAACCACATTCCAATGTGTTGGAAGGTGCCTCAGCCTATTCCAGTGCTTGATAACCCTTTCCATGAAGAAATGTTTCCTAAAATCTTCCCCTGGTGCAACTTGAGGCCATTGCCCCTTGTCCTATCTCCTGTGACTTGGGAGATGAGTCCGACTTTCAGAGTCATAGCCCTTTCAAAGCTCGTTTTGAACTGCCAGATGATGAATGAGCAGAAGGCAAGGTTATGGCCTGGTTACCCACAGGAAACCAGGCTGGGAACCACTCAGTATTAGAAGCAAATCCTAATAGCAGTGAGGGGAATGAGGACAGCACTTATGTCCTCAGCGCTGTGATCTGGGTCCTCCAGTGCTGATGCCAGGCACATCTTATCCAGAAACCTGCCAAGAGGCATCATTAAAAGCCTTTTCCCCTCCATTACTGAGCACAAACGCTTCTCAGTAGCGTATGACTGAGCAGTGGCTACAGCAGAGAACAATGGAGAAGTTTAAATTTTTAAAGCCTCAGTTTAGAGCAGTCATTGGTATTATCTCTCAAATAATCCCTTGCTGTCTGTCAAGAGCTGGTAGCAGCCCCACGCAGTGCTGGCACCAACCTGGGCATGGGGGAGCCTGGTTTCCGGGAGCACCCCTTGCAGGGGTAATTTCATGTTATTAATCTTAAATGTCTTTGAAAGAGCTGGACCCTTTCCCTGCTCGCTCAGATCACTGGGACATTTGGTGTAGAGATCAGATTCTATCAGTTTGGTGAGGTTTGGGGGTTTTTTTGGTTTAGTGTTTCAAAGTGTTTCCTCCCCCTTTCAAAGAGGGGAAGGAACTTTGTATCTTTATGTATGTCAGTAGGCTGCAAACAGTGCTTCAGTGTTAGAGGTGGCCTGGGTTGCCTGTTGGCACTGAAAATCCATGTGGGGCAACATTTTCCCCAGGTGGATGCTCTCTGTCTAGTCACATGTATTTTAGGTGTGCACAGTGGTAATTCAGAGATCAAACTAGAGATGCATTAACTGATGTTACATGAACAAATTAATATCAATTGTTACATGATTTGGGTTCCCATATCCAGACTCTTCTGGATAGGGAAGAAGTGAGAACGGTATGTTAAAAGAAAATAGTATCATTTGCTACTAATCACTAACTACTAATTTGTAGTTTTTTGCTTTTCTATACTGTTGCAGTGAAAAGTTGTTTTCAGTAACATTAAGTGATGAAACAGGCCACATCTGAGCAGCTGTAGCCTAGATATGAAGAGGTTATCAAAACACTGCCTTACTACTGCTGCAAAATCATCATACTGGTGACTGGCCATGCTCTGCAGTAACGCTGCCTGTATAACGTGCTGTCTTTTTCTGCACAGAGAGGTTTTTCTGAGCTTTTCCCCCCAAGTAGGTTCCTTGCTCAGTGCTCACGCTGTGCCACTGCAACACCCTGGGAAGTTCCTTCTCCTTTATTAATTAGGTCAGAATTTTTTGCATATTGTTCTACCTTCAAATGAGGGAAGCTATAATCCCAAAGCAATGCGAAGCTGAGAATTAAAATACATCTTTTAATGAGCTGGCCCCTCAGCCTGTGGGAAGTGCATCTCCTGGGAGCTAAGTCCAGAGCTGGCAGGAGGAGGTATGGGGAGAGCAAAGCACGTCCCTGGGCGGAAGCACAAAGCACCATGCCTTGCTCTGAACTGGTGCTCCCCACAAAGTTTTGGTGTTTTGTCTCTTGCACTCCAACTAGAATAATAAGCAGCCCCTGAGGGGGCAAAGCTGGGAGCGCTGGAGAGATTTCTTTTCCTTGCTGTGTTAAGAAAACCCATCCCATCTAGTCCTGTGTTGGTTTCATGGAAATGAAATGTGGATTTTAGCCCCAGCCCCACTTATTTTAGCAGCACATTCTTGAGTAATTAGATGAGATACTGTGCAAGAGAGAATAAACACAGTCACGGGGCTTCCTAATGGATGTGTAAATTGGCTCTTTTTAAGGAAAGAAGCGATAATTTTGTTGCATTGAATCAAGTGCTGTAATCTAGAAACAGATCCATGAGAAATTAAAATAGTCTGTGCTTCCCTCTGCTCAGTGAAGCAATGCCCCTTTACATCAGCTGTGGTCTGCCCCAGGTTTTCAGAAATCTGAAAAATTTCACCTAATGATGTCTGACTTTTCTTAAAGATTGAAGAACTGGAGGAACAGTGCAATGAAATAAATAAAGAGAAGGAAAGAAATGCGCAGCTGAGCAGACGTCTCCAAGAACTAGAAACAGAACTTCAGGACAAAGAACTGGTAAGTGCCCTGAACACAGGAATGTCATGCTTTAGGGTCTGTCTGCCTCTCACTTGGGATGTAGATTTATGAACTGACCCACCTACAGCCAGAAGCAGACAGGTGTCTCAGGGTGTCATCCCTTTCTTGATTGTCCACGTACAACTCTAGTAATAGTGTGATAGAGTTCCTCAGGTTTCAGATCCGTGACGTTTATGTGCTATGACAGTCCAGCCCAAACCACGACAAGTGGTTGGCAAACATGATACTTATAAGTATACAGGTGGTGAAACAGGTTGCCCAACGCTCAACAGATGTGTGCTGAGAACAGATTTGGTTGCCAGTCCCCGTGTCTGAATTCCCATATATATCAGGAGCATAATTTTTTAATTTACAAAATCACTTGGCTTTTGTGTAACAAAGTCCTATTTCTTTTTCTGGATGGCTTGTAGCCTTCAGCTTTGCTGTTTTATGGTGTCCCTCTGATCTCAGGACTAATGCCAAGAGTGAGAAATTCAGAGTACCCTAGTTTGTTGGTTTTGACACATAGGGTGTTCTTTTTTCTACAGAGAATGATATTGATGGCTTGGAGCCCCTGAACAGTGGGGAAAATAATGGGATCCTTGTTTTTTTCCTTCATTACAGTGACCAAAGGCTCTGTGCTGGCTGAAGAGAAAAAGCTGTCAGCGGGCACTGTAAAGTTTGCCACGTGCCATTACAGCATCTCTGACGGTGCTCTTAAAAGCAGTGCTGTTAAGGGGTTTTAAGACGGCACAAGAAAATAGTTTAGGGATATGGATTTTGATGCACTGTTATAAATATGTTATTTAGCCCCATATTTCAAAGGAAAATGTCATGTTTTCTTCCCAACCTTTCTGTGGTAATAGCATGTATAATAACCCTTATTCTCTGCTAGCGTTTTCTTCAAGATTCACATTTTTACAGTACCAAATGAACCAGAAAATTGATTGACTTGTGAATATTGCATGCCTATCTTCCGTTTACGCTGACAATACACTAACCTGTTTTCAAACTGCATACTTACATTAGCAGGTTCTTCATTAGATCTAAATCACCCATAAGTAACCTTTTCATGGTTTTCAATTCAAACCAGCATGAAGCCTGCTCATGGACGTTGCTGTGTAAGAGGATCTGCTGACACCCTCTTCATGTAGGAAGTGAGGAGAGAGAAATATAAAGACAAGGGAATAAAGACAGAGCTATCTAGTGAAATATTCGCATTTTATATATATATCATAAGCCATATAGCATATATATATGCACACACACTATGATAATATATATAATAAGTATCCAGTATAGTAGTGTATGTATATAGTAATTAAATATAGTATATATTTATATTTTGAAATATGGGCCACCAAACATTATTTATGCATATATACAGATACATATATGCACAGGAACTTATATCTCAAAACAAAGTGTAAGTTGCCCTTTCTTTCCCCTCTATCAGCAGCTGGGACATTGCCTGGGTGTAGTTACTCTTACATTAGTTAAATCTTCAGTGCAGTTCACAAAAAAATCTGTAGTATTACATGATTTGTCGTCTTGCATGAATGTAGACTTCAGCATGAATGCTGAAAAACTGGGAGGAAACAACAAAACCAGTCAGAGTTGCCCTGGAATTCCAGAATTTCTCAAAAAAAAAAAAAAATTATTGATGTAAAGAAAGCAGCGTGCTCTCCAGGCCACACTGGATTCTTGTGAAATTTGGGAAGCACTGAATATTGATGTACTTAAAGCAAGGGAATCAAGGGGCCTTGAGGAAAAGCGTTATTGTTAGGTTCTGTGGATGAGCTGGACTTTGGATACTATTACACTCACATTGGGCTGTAAGTTTGCCTTTTAGGGAAGAAATACCCTTTTGTAACCAAGAAATCTGCTTTTCAGATAGGGGTGTTTCTTCTGTCAGTACAACTCAGGGGGGACTTGCCCCTGTTTGCTTTTGAGATGGTCATCTACAAAGGCAGTCTCTGGAGGAGGACCTTGCACTCTCTTCAACGGAGTTTCTCTTGGACCTGCAAATGTGATTTTTCAGATGCTCTGACAATGCTTCTGTAAAATGTGCAGCTTTTTTCAAGTCTTTCCCTACTATCCACAGTGGTGGTGTTCACTTGTGGTGTTAATGCACTCATTTCTCCCATTTCCTATCAGAGACATGGTCTCCTATCAAGTCACATTGCTCTTTTCATGAACCCCTTTCAGCCAGTCCTCTTGATGTTGATAGCGATGCCAGAACTGAATACAAATGGAGGGGTAGAGTCCTCAGAGCTGTGCAGCAGAGGAGAGCCCATTACAGCTGTGCTCTGTAATGATGCCTCTATATATTCAGCTCATAATGCCATTGGCCTCTTTTTGCTGCCATATATCATTGAAAATTCATGTCTAATTTGCTCTTTGCTACCATCTATGAATTGCTTGTAGCATTACAGCCCTTCAGATTTCTCTCTTATTGAATATATCTTTTGCACAGGTATGTGTTTTAGGTTAAGATTTCATTAATATAATTAATGGCATTCATGCTAGAGATTGGATTACATTGTCTGTTTTAGAAATGCGAAGTCAAAAATGTAGTGTAAAAATGTATTCTAGTAGAAAATTAGCATGAGTTTTGGAATGCAGACATGCTCTTTTGATTATTTTACATCCAAGTACTCTACAGTATACAACAAAATATGCAAAGTCATTTCATATTCTCAAGTTTTCATTATGTTTTAAATTGAAGCAATTAAAGCTTGCGTTCTTTTTTTTTTTTTATGTTTTCAAAGGAACTGGAAGAGCTCCGAAAGCAGGGTGAAATTATACCACAGCTAATGTCAGAATGTGAATCTGTATCTCAACAATTACAGGTACAGTTTAACAACAAAATTAATTCTAAAATAGTTGATATATTATTTTCTTTCTCATAACTATATGCTTTTCTCTGTTCAGACTTCAGTGTTTGAAGGCAAAAGAGCTCCCTTTGGTTAAAAAAACCCCAAAACTAATTACATACAAAAATACACTGTGCCCCTCCCAGCACAGGAGTAATTAAATAGCTCTATTTCTTTGCCTTGCTGTTTGCAGAAATTGGTTAGCCCAGGACCATGTTGCATCCCAGGCTGTCCTGTATCCCATGTTCCTGCCACTCTGGGCTCCTGGAGCCGCACCGCAGCCATGTGTGTCAAGCAGCACCCCGAGACCTGCAGCTAATTGCTTCAGGGGCACTAGGGAAAGATTTTTGGGAAGAAACAGATGAGTGTAGCCACACACCACCAGGGAAAAAAGTTCACCTGAGGATGCATTTATGTCCTACATCATTCCTTCCCGGCAAAGTGTGGCTGGCTGGGCTTGGCATTGCACGTGGGGCTCCTGCCAGGCTCTGGGCTTTCCACCTCCATCACTTGTTAATGTCCAAGGTTGCTCAAATGTAGTAAATTAATACATGCAAGGAGAAGGAATTTAAGCCATCTCATCAATGAAATCAAATCCTCTCCATCAAACCAGCCATCACTCTGATAGTCAAAACAAAGTAAAATTATTTAGAAGTCTGATGAGGAGTGCAAATGCTGAAAATGGTTAAAATATGAGGTTTTTGTTTCATTCAGTGTGGTAAAATACGTTGTCTGTGTGGTTTGCTGAGGATAAGCATGTGCTTACATGCATGAAATGAAGGGGAAAATAATATAACACACTACAGCAAGGGAAGAGTTACACAACTGCCCTGTTCCTTGCCTGGATGCTCCCGCAAAGTGGAACTTTATTCAGCCCTTTTGGATTTATTGTTATTTTTTTAAAGCAGTGTTATTCATCAGTCAATATTTTCTAAGCTTGTTTTTCACCACAGATAATTCTGTATGTAATTGGTGGCACAGTGTCTAATTCTGCCATGGTAGCAATGACAGAAATATACGCACAGTGCACGATTTAAATCCAGCTGAATTTTAAGATATCAGCCAAGTAACAAAAGTCTGATGGAAAGCGTCTTTTCCAGTTAATCTCTGTCCTTTCCTGCATGGGCTCTGTTTCCTTTTGATCTGACGAGCACATGTCATTGCTCTCAGAGGTGCTTGTGTTAAGCAGTTTGCAGAACTGGAAGCAAACTTTTACAGCCCAGCTGCCATTTATTGCTTTACCCTGTTAAATGCTGTTCATTCTTCTTCTCTGTGATTCATCTTATTGTTTCTTTTGTCTTTAAGGCTGCTGAGGAAAAGAACAAAGATCTTGAAGAGAAAGTCAGAATGCTAAGGACAGAAGTTGAAGAGAGCAAACATAGGCAGACCAACCTTAAAACTGAATTAAAGAATTTTTTAGATGTACTAGACGGGAAGATAGATGAATTACATGATTTCCGACAAGGACTGTCTAAACTTGGGGTTGACGACTAGATGGCAATAGATTTTTTTTTGTAATCTAGGGTCTGGATGTTTGATGTTTTGTTAATCCCAAATGTGTGTTTTACAAAATATAACTAGAATGTTCCACTTGTTTGCATCGTTTTTGTACATAGAGGCTGAAAATTTGCTGTGGGGGTTTTTTGTTTTTTTTTAGTTTATTTTCCAAACCAATCGTGCTGCTCACTGAATTCTGTTGAGATTAGAAACTTTCTATATTGCTGCTCTGGCTTCGTGGCATTGGAAACAGGTAGAGGGTTCTGTCTCAGGAATCTGGAACTAGATCTACCTTAAAATGAATATGCAGTTAGTTGTTGCAGGGAAATTTATATCTTTCTTAAGGGCTGTTGCAACCATAGAAACAGAAAACAAGTCTTTTTCTTGTCTGGACTATCAGCACTCCTAGCAACATCCACTCTTATTCCTTGGTGGAGCAGAGAGAAGATTAGTTGGAGCTCCTGCAGTTTGTAAAATGTGCCTGGGTTGAGATGCAGCCAAGTGAATCACTTCACACAGATACCAGTGTCTTTAGGGACCATGTCAATCATGCCTGATTCACTGAAAAAAAAAAAAAATTCTAGTGGATTTCAGATAACCTCCAATACAGGTTGTGTGTGCTTGCCTGGACCCGGACAGCACAAAGTCAATGATGCAGGAATGAATTTCAGCTCTTCAAGTCGTGCATCTTACCCAGTAGGTGAGGGGAGCTTCTTGTGCTTAGCAAGATCACCTCTCTTTAGCCTTCAATTCTGAACCCCTACAGTTCTGTCATTACATGTATCTCTGAAAAATGCCCACCTGAGTCTCAGGACAAAATATTTATTTTAAAATGTGATATGTTGCTGATTTGTACACAGAGCACACGCACCTCTGTGCAGTTTGATTGCTGTTGGTTAACTTCTGCAGCAGTGAAGAAGGAAACATTGATCTGAAGAGCAGTCTAAGGTTACTAAAAAGGAGGGGTTGCTCAGAAGCAAATTTCTGCCCAGGAGACCAGCAGGGTCATAGCCACATGAAATTAAAATCCTTTCCTATGGTTCTGCATCTTTGACAGTAGGGTGGGAATTAGTTACCAAGTTAGACTGCACAAAAAAAAGAAACTCAAATCGAAAGGTAGAAACAGGTTTGTATTCTCAAACTGATTATTCAGCAGCTCTAAATATGTTTTGAGAAATGTATGGTCATACAATGGGCTCCATCGAGAAGGAAGTTCACTTAATCAGAGACAGGGAGGTGAAAGAGAAGAGATGTCAGCCCAAGTTTTGCTCTTGCCCCCAGGACTGCCTTCAGCTCCTTTCTCTTTTTTAACCTAACCTGCTTTGAGAGTCTGTTTACAGAGGATCTGAATTAATTCAGGAAAGAACTTTTGTTTATGTGACACTATTACTTTCTTAATTCAGGCAAAAAGCTTGGTTAAGTACCGTATTAGTGCATTCCAGCAGTAACTGATATAAAATGGCTGTGGTTTATTTTTGTATTTAGGGGCTTTTTTATTTTCTCAGCACATCTCAATTATAAAAGTGACCTTTAAAAGAAAGGTGGCTGTAGATGAAACATGCATTTAATACTTTTTGCATGTGGATACATAACCCCCCTGCTGGAGACAAGTTCTGTCTTCAATTGTCCCTTGAATTTTCATTTTATCTGTTGCTGTTCTGTTACCTTCATTGCCTGCTTTTTAGACTGGACTTTGTGAATTTTTGCCTTTACTCCTTTTAAACAACGGATGTAGAGCTAGAACTTTTCATAACTACTATGACCATTTAAGTATCTTTAAAAAAATTACTGTAGGCTGTTGATATTTAAAAATAAAAATAAAAATCAGGTACATAGAATGTAGGCGTGTGAAAATTAGACTTTGCCAGTATGGAAGATTCAACAGTTGCATAATGTGGGGTTAGATCAGACCTCAAAATTGAAAATGACGTCAGAAACTGTGTGTGGTTGTGCACAAGTAATCTCCATTTTTAGTCTTTTTATTTGATAGCAAGTTGGATAGGCACCATCATTTAACAGGCAGCTCGTTCTGCTTCTCCTCTCCTCTCATGCTGCTTTAGAGTTCCCAAACTGCAGCCAGTCCCTGCATCAGCTGGGGACCAGGGAATGACACAGCTCAGACCTGTGAGCAATACAGGTAGTCAGGGTCCTCCTCACCACGGTGTTTTATTCCTTTGGTACTGAGGACTCTGCTCCATCTTCTGCTTCCTTTTTGCCTTTGAGCAGTACTAGGTCTTCCTTCTGGTTTTAATATAAAATATGATTTTAACACGTTTCCAGGTAGAGGAAGAAAAGGCTCTGTGAACAAATTATCTTATTGAGGTTAATCCAGATCTGGTTTCCCCCATTAGTCAGGTCTATCTCAGATCCAGGTCATTAGGAATGTATTAAAGTTACTCTTGGATTGCAGAAAGTGTTTCTAGGGGATTGCATTGACTTAACAGATGGAGTTTAATACTGCCACATTAAACCAGTGCACAGCTTTGACACGGGTGGTTATTTCTGGGTGCTTCATGCCCACCGGAGGAACGCTGGGAGTGTCCTCGGAGGAATCCCTGCTCTGGCTCTTCTAGTCATGTCCCAAATGTATCTTTTCCTGATCTGCTACAGCCCTGATGTTGAGTGTAGGGATGCCTGTGCATGACTATATGCTATGGGAAACTTCATCCTTCAAGTATCCAAGATCTTGCTATAATTACCCCCTTCCTCTCTTTCTCCTTCCCAAGAGCAGTGAGTTGAGAGCTTCTATGTATAATCACTTAAAACCTCCCCCACACTCCGTCTCTTTTAACTTTTCCCTCTCTCATTCTGCAAAAGCCAAAAGTGCACTAGGAAGAGGTGGTACATGCTCTGAGAAGTATGTTGATGCCAGCCCAGCTCCCCTCTCCAGCCTGGCCCCATCCCTGCCCCAGGGCTGAAACCCCATGCACCCACCAAGTGTGAACCATTGGTGTCACGCACTGATCGTTCCCTGATGCTCTGTGGTGGCCCAGCAATAACCTGTGTGCCAGACTGTGAGCCCCACACTGCTCCTCAGGTACTTGTCCCAGCTTCCAAACGCTGCCTCCCTCCTGGTGGGAGTACTGGGGCAGCCAGCCTTCACCCACCAAAATGTCCACGCTCTCCTGCAGATGCGTTTGTTCCTCCATTCGGGCATGTTGGGCATTCAGCACATGCCAGGACCTGTGCTCAGCTGGTGGCCACCTGCTTAGGGATGGCCCCAAATGTTCATCCCTGATGACCCAAGAAAGAGTCTGCAGAGCATGTAATTTTTTAGTTATTAAAATACAGTGCTGTGCAAAGCCTGATTTCCCCATGCTATGAGGCAATGAAGTAGGTCATCACTCCATCTCCATCAAGCCTGAGCAGAGATGTCTTTATACAAGGCCATATCTCACTTTGGGCAATCATGGGTCCCTTTTCTGGACACAGGTTTCTCCCTCCAAGTGGTTGATGGCAGGATCTATCCTACCTCAGTTACGTGGTTCTTTCATTAATGAAGGTCTTGTTCTTGGTACTTCCCATGACAATAACTGCTGGGTACACCACTGTGGGTCCCACCATGCGGCCTGTCCGCCCCAATGCCATTGACTTGCTGGTGACTCTGGGAGCAAAATATCTGAGCTGGCCTCTTGTGACACCAGGTTAGAAAAATGTCTTACTGCCTTTTCATACTGGGCTTTCCAGTGAGAGACTCCTTTGAGCTGGTGTTAGAGATGCTGAATAATAGGGGACATTAGAAGTCTGGTGGCCAAAATGAGAATTAGACAGGTCCACTTTGTATTGGCACAAAACCTAAAAATATTCAGTGACATAAAAATATATGGAGATCATTTTTTTCAAGGGGAAAGAATGTTTCATTAAATACATTATTTCACATTTTGGAAAATGACTTAAACTCATCATGGAATAAATTATTTCAAAATGGAAAACTGAAACGTTGTTTCACACCCCAAAATAAAACAGGCTAGCCTTCTGCTTTTTTCCTATTTGACTGAATCTTTATTTGCTGATTTTTGACTCAAATTCACTAGTAGTTTTGTTTGGCCTAAAAGTGCACTTTTAGTGAAATTAGTACTTTCCAGTGTTCTTCTGTCTGTGTCTATTTGGTGTCTCCTTTACTAAATGAGCTCACTGAAGAAAACTGTATTTTCTGTAAGAAAGTCAGTGCCATCTCTCACTTTCAGCATCCTAGTGTTCAAAAGATGCACTTTTTAAAAGCAGTTTTACACTGGGTGCATCTAAATGTTATTTAGACAATGCATTACCTTTTTTTCTGGACAAACACACAATTTTATTTTTTTGTGAGCTATTTAGGATGGACATTTTTTAAAGCTGCTCAATGAATTAAGGTGAGGGGAAGGGTTTCTGCTGTTCCTCCTGCCATCCCTGCCGCTGCCATCGCCCTCAAAGCATGTGAGCGACAGCATCCATGGTGTTACGGTGAGTGCTCACCACGCACTTGTCCTACCTGTGCTCGGTGGCCCCTGTTCTCCTCTCAGCAGGGCACTCATTAGCCATAGGCTTCTGCACTCTTCTGTTGTGCTGGTGGTTTTTTCCCCAAGTGTTCATCTTCTCCCTTGTTAAATTTCTTGCTGCTTTGGCTGCTTTGTGAAGGACTGAAGCAAAATTCCCCCTTGCTGCCACCACCTTGTAGTGGTGGGAGCTTCTCAGCTCTGAGAGGGTGCTCTTTGTCAGGCTCTTCTGAGTAGTTATCTCTGCAAAACCCTTCAAAGCATCCATGGCTGGTAAGGAATATAGCGCTGTCTTCCCGACCCTGTGGATTAGGGATGATAAAACCGCTCTCAGGGCGAGATGTGGGGCACAGTGTGGGGCTGATGCTGAATCCGAAGGGAAGGGGTGGAAGGGGAAACTGGCAGTGGCAGCAGCTCATTTTGATGATCGTTTCAGCAGAAGCTTCGGTGAAAGATGCGCTCTGCCCACAAGCCGTGGATGTGCCAAAGGTCTAGGATGGCCATGCTGATCCGTCAGCTCATCGGCCTTTGTCCAGGCAGCTCTGGGCTTGTCAAGCCTGTAAATATCCTGAGGTCCTCAGCACGTCACTGACGTGGCGATGTGAGGGATGGCAGGCAAACGTCCACACACACACAGAGCTGAGCAGCATGGTTTATGGTCAGACACTTTTAGTCAAAACTAAGAAAAGCTGTTGCCACCATTTGTGGGCTCAGCAGTACTAGAGACCTTGCAGAAGGGCAGGTTTAGCTTTTGGGGGGCCGTGAGGCAGCGAGGACTCCCTGGATGGGCTACAGGTCTCTTGTGGTGGGCACTGGTTAGCAACAGTAAGGCACAGAGATGCCCTGAAGGAATTTTTTTTTTCCATGGATGATATTCAACAAGCACCTGTGTTTCAAGCAAAGCAATACATAGCCAGAAGCCGTTTAATCCCAGCAGCATCCCACAAGCCAGACCTCCCAGCAGAGAGCCCCACCTGGACAACACAGCCTGGCTGGGGATACTGCACCTGGAGTCCCATGCCCCCGGCAGCGCTTTAGACCTTTATCAGTGTATAAACTGGGCAGTTGTATGACATTCCCATGTCTCAGATAATGTTCTCTGACATATGGGATAAGGTACCTGCAGTGGAATCCAGTCAGGAGGGAAGTGATAAATGTGATGAAGGTGCTTCCCAAACAAGGGCCCTCCTGCAGGCTGCAGGCAGAGATGATCCTGGCCGGGAGCGCTTTGCTTGTGTCGCTGGGGGATGTTGGATATCAAACCAGTTTGATTTTCTGCTGTGTTTTGTCTTACCTCTTCTGCTTTTTCTTTTTCTTTCTTTTTTTTTTTTTTTTTTTTTTTTTTAGGCAGATAGCCTAGTAGCCTGGACATACAGTCTTTGGATGGAGGTGTCAATAACTACAAAAAATTTTATATGCACATTTGAAGTATGTTTTTTTTGTTTTCCCTCTGTGGTCATTTAGTTACCTAATAATAATGGCACTTGTGAGAAAGGCACTTGAGAAAAGCCTGTCTGCTGTTCTATTTTTGTTTGGGTTTGACATGGTTTTTTTTAACACTGGTCAGCAATAATTATTTTAGCCATATACTAGCTAAAGAGACTGATAATGTAAGATTTATGAACTAAGCTTCTAAGTTTGCGGTGCATTGATTAACTTGGGTATGTGAAAAGGGAGCTATGCTCAATAAAAGAGTATTTTGCAGCATTTAGATATTTTCATTTAATTGCCTAATAGTGATCATGAACATGTTCTATAAAACTCATCATGAGTGACAAACAAAGCACATCGTTTTTACCATTAATATACCCCTCGTAGTTGAAAGTTCTGAGAGTGTCTTAGTGTGGTCTGCTATACCAAAATATTTAGATTATTATGAGATTTTAGTACTAAAGATAAACATATACCCTGTTTTTACTATTTCAAGTAACGTTTAGTGAATGACTGACAATTTGTTAATATACAACTGTGGGAAAACACTGCAGTGCTCTAAATGTATATTTTTATTTGGGTTTATTATATTTAGTATATGGTTTAAAGAAAACTGAAGTGTTTACTACAGTTGAATCATTGTAAAAACATCTCTTACCTCGTCATTTTGTCTGCTGTGAAAGTTTTTTCCTCTTCCTTTTTTTCTTTTCAATTTTTTCCGAATTGACCATAAACAGTCAATGTTAACATTTAGACTCCTAGTAGCAGTAAATGCTGGGTTTTATATATATAAAAGGAAAACTTGATTTTTTTCTTTATGAACTTACTATATAACTTTGTGATTTTTATCTGATTTTATTGTACCATAAAGTTGTTTTATGTAAAAATATATAGTTTAAGTAAAATCTCTTGTCTCACTGTCTTCATTGACTTCAAAAAATGAGCACCCCTTCCCTGTTGCGGATGCAAATCTGAACTCGAGGCTTTGGTAAGAGGAGTCTGGTTCTGCTCTATAGCTATGGCACATTCAGATGGGAGTGCAAGATTGCATTGGGTACATATGAAACTGGAACAGCCGTAACTAGAAATATTTTGGCATGAAATTTTGGACTTACTGCATGAGAAAGGCTTGTTGCTCGGAGAGGGCTTTCTGTCACCCTCTTTGGGGAATGTTCTGGAAGGAAAACCCTCCTGTCATCCCTGTACCTGCTGTAGTAGCCCCTGGTGGTGGTTGGAGCTGTTATTTTCTCTGGAGGAGCTAACTAGGACTCAGAGTAACCCTCTGTATTGAAACTAGAGAGATTTTGACATCAATCTCCTGCATCAGCACATCGTAGTTAGTAAAAGCCCTCTCAGAAGAGATTGTTTCCCAAGGTCCCTGCTGGTGTCCAGTGACACAGTCCAGCAGCACAGCCCTGGTAGGGGATAACACTGAAGTGATTACTGATAGCACGTAATGATGTTCTCAGCATCATCGTGTTCGTCATACAGATACTGTTTGCTGTCTTTGCACCAAAACAGGCTTCCCCTGGAAGGGGGAGGAAAGGGAAGGGAATAAGGTTTGAAGACTGTTAAATGGCTGAGACTCATTGTGCCTTTGTTAGTCTGGGCTACAAGGCTGCAAATGTCAGCTTTGGGTGAGTGAGAAACACTGACCTTTCGCCAGAGCTCCTCTACTGGGCACCATTAATAGCTTTGACAAGCAGTTCAGCAAATTATGGCAGTTCCTGAATATCCTGTAGCTATAAAAGCAGCTTATAGGTACTCTGGTAAAATGCAAGCAACTGTCTCTATTTCTTAGGGGGAAAAAAAAAAAAGAAAAAAAGGCATTTATGTATTTGGATTTGCATAATTATAAAGCTTAGCATAATAGATGTACCTGGGTGTACATCTAACCACCTACAGTTATCAGAATCCAGCCTCGGTCTCCTGTTACTGAGCCAGCTGATGACCCCTCAGTCACGCCGCTGGTGCCCCTCTCCATGGGGACGTGCCACAGGTCCAGGAGGTGCCTGTTCAGTACAAGCACATCTGACACTTGTGTAAGCTAATCGCCTCGTTAAGTCCAGGTTATATTTTTAGCACTGAGAAAGTCCCTGGTCTGTGAAAGGCTGTCCCTCACCAGCTGTTGGTAATGCGGGTGACCAATGGAGACAGTTGGGTGACGCTGCCATCAGGGAAATCTGTTGCTGCCTGTCTGCCATCCTCTCATTGTCACATTTCACTGGATTCAGAAAGCTTGGGGAGCCTTCTAAATGGGGTTTCCATTAAACAACTTTTTTACCTTGCTGTGTGATACTCAGCTGTGATGTGCCTCCTTGGGGTGTCTCGTGAAAATATGAGCTAAAGTGAGAGGAAGTTTAAGTGTAACGTTTGACACTTCAGCAGAGGAATAGCCCTGTAATTTGTCCTCCTTTTGGTTAGCTTGCATTCCTTCAACAGCACAGGAAGAGCTAATTTCCTTCCATTTGGAGAAAAAAAAACCAAAACAGCCTGCCCCCACGGGGGAGGCCAGTATAAAAGCAGGGTAGTGGATGAGATCCCTGAGCAGGAACAGGCTTGCTCTCTCTATAACACGTGTAACTGGTGCCAGGGCTGAACTTACATAAAATTCAATATAATTCTGTCCCACACATTCCAAACGCTTTTAATGTTCTGCACTTTTCATCTAAAGGCACGTCTGCACCAACAAGGGAAGAAAAGAGATGTGTTAATTATATATTACTCTCTTAACTAGGAACCCACTTCCTAGGGGACTTGAGCATTTATGCACAAATCCACTAATACATAGAGAAATGTGCATACATTTTTCTCTTATTTCTTTTTATCTCCTAAGAAGCTCGTAAATAATGTTAATGATTTACAATATTAAATATCCTTTACATAATTGGCACTGCCAACCAGAGCAGAACGGCAGCACCAGGTTAGGGCTAACCTCCTCCTGTGAATAACTGAAATGTATGTGTCAGATATGAAAATACAGCAGAAGCAGCTGAGAAAGTGAAGCTGGGCAGTGGATGTAGCTGGGACCCTGACCCACAGCGGTGGAGCAGCCACGCTTCCACCACTAAACCCACTGGTCCAACCATCCTTCAAAAGCAGAAACAGAATACCCTGCCAGGTGCACAGCCAAGTTTGAACCCAGTGAGAAACACTCCCAAGCAGCCTCCAAAGACTCGTGAAGTGGATCTGCAAAGGCTTTCAGCAAGACTTTTGACATAGTCTCCCACAGCATCCTCATAGATAAGCTTAGGAAATGTGGATTAGAAAAATGGAAAGTGAGGTGGATTGAAAACTGGCTGAAAAACATAGTTCAGAGGGTTGTTATTAGGGGCACAGAATCCAGCTGGAGGTCTGTAACAAGTGGAGTCCCCAAGGGGTCAGTACTGGGTCCAGTCCTCTTCAATATATTCAGCAATGACCTCAAGGAAGGGATGGAATTCACACTCAGCAAGTTGCTGATGATACAAAACTGGGAGGGGTGATTGACACAGTGAAGGACTGTGCTGCCATACAGAGAGACCTGGACAGGCTGGAGATTTGGGCAGAGAGGAACCTGATGAACTTCCATAAAGGCAAGTGTAGGGTGCTGCACCTGGGGAGAAATAACCCCATGCACCAGTACAGGTTGGGGGCTGACTTGCTGGCGAGCACCTCTGAGGAGAAAGACCTAGGAGTCCTGGTGGACAATAGGATGACCATGAGCCAGTAATGTGCCCTTGTGGCCAAGAAGGCCAATGGCATTCTGGGGTGCATCAGGAAGAATGTGGCCAGCAGGTCTAGGGACATCATCCTGTCCCTCTGCTCTGAGGCTCCATCTGGAGTACTGTGTCCAGTTCTGGGCTCCCCAGTTCAAGAAGGAGAGAGTCAAGCAAATGACTACAAAGATGATTAGGCAACTGGAACATCTCTCTTACGAGGAAAGGTGAGGGACTTGGGTCTTTTTAGTCTGGAGAAGAGAAGGTAGAGGGGGGATCTGATCAATGCTTATAAATGCTTAAAGGGAGGGTGTTAAAGGGATGGAGTCAGCCTTTTTTCAGTGGTGCCCAGTGACAGGAGAAGAGGAAATGGGCACAAACTTGAATATAAGATGTTCCATCTAAACATGAGGTGGAAGTTCTTTATTTTGAGGGTGGCAGAGCACTGGAAGAGGTTGCCCAGGGAGATGGTGGATTCTCCTTCTCTGGAGTCTTTCAAAACCCGCCTGGATATGTTCCTGTGCAACCTGCTCTGGGTGGACTTGCTTTGGCAGAGGGGTTGGACCAGATGATCCCCAGAGGCCCCTCCAACCCCATGTGGTTTTGGCCATGCCAGTAGCCTGCAGAACCACTTCCTATTTTAAGACTGAACACACGCCAGCACAGAGCCACCGTGTACCCATCCCAGGCTGTGAAGAGCTGAGACCTGGTGAATTTTAAAAGCTTGGCTCATCTTTGCAAGGCGAACATCTCCAATCGTATTGCAGTAGTGCATTGCTGGAAACACTTGACAGATCATGGCAGCTGAGTGGTACTTAGCTCTGACCTCTGCCTGCGAGTGTTTCAAAGGAAGATCTCCATGCCATGAAACTTCCTTTGGATCTTAACACTTGCCTTGGAACTTGCATATATTTCAAACACTTTTCAGAACTGTTAGATCTTCTCAGAAGCAGTGTGAAATTAAATGATCTCTAGATGTAAAAGTGCGGGGTTTCATTTGGGATGAAGAAACAAAATTTTTGTGTGCCAGTGTGTGGCCCAGCTTCTGGCTTTAAGGCTGGTACCCCAAGGGTACAGGAACAGCACCTAGGAACATTTTATTGAATCAGTCCTGCTTCAGCAGAGCTTTGGGGACCAACTGTTCTCCTCCATAAAATGCATTTTTTCATAACCATGTGCATCCCTGTGCTGGTCTGCAGTGGAGGTTTGTACCCAGCATCCCAGAGCTAAACCCCACGCACCTTTCTGGCACCTTGCTTCCACGTGTGGCTGGATGCTGCAGTCTGAGAGAGGGCTTAAATACCCTGAACAACATTTCTTGACACCAGTTTGCATTTAATTAGTCAAATTTATGAGCAGATACATCCATCAGTACATGAGACACATTGATTCGAGTATTTTTGTTTCCCTTTCATGTCCTCTTCATTCATTAGTACTGGCAGTCTATGAAAAAGAAATCTGTGGCTGCTGTAATCAAGAGAGATTGAGCTCTTGCTTTTCTCACAACTTTCCATCATTGAATATGATTTGTTGCATATGCCCTGGATTGTGCTTAATGTATGCGGGCTGGAGGGAATTCAGACGTTCAGGGAATTAATGCCAGCACAGGCAACCTCTTTGCGTTATCATGTCACACTAGTGTATCAGATTTTAAAGCTATTTACTTTCAGGCTTTTGCCATTTATTTTCTTGCCATATTAGCCATGGCTGTCATTTTTCTGCAGATGCAGGTTTATACCACTCATTAGCCTAGAGATAAATGATGCAAAACGAGATCCCAGAGTTTCCTGAAGAACAAAGAAGCCAGGAAAGAAACAAAGTATTTGTGTCTTTCAAATCCTGCTTATCTATAGCAGTGTTGGGTGCATTTATAAAGATAATCCCTGTCTCTGAAACCTGAGAAGTCGCAGTGATTCACTTTCTCCTTATGCTGTGGAGGTCCCGCAGTCACCAGCACAGTCATTTCAGTGGGAGGAGAATGGCTTTAGGACAGGGATGAGAGAGACATACTAACACCGCTTGAAAAACAAGAAGGAAGAGAGGCACAGATGCCTTGCATTGTAGCCTTGCTCTTCTAAATCACAGGATTTCACATTTTGTATGCTTCATTGTTTCAGGTGAAAGATGGCCAGAGCCCTGGTCCCTCCCTAAGGTGAGTTGCAGCATCCCTTGGCAACCCCCAGCATCAGCTGCTCTACTTTGTATTTCATAACTGGGTACAGGGAGACAGAAGGTGAAATCTGTGACCTGCAGAGGGTTTTGAACAAACTCTGGACAATTTTCTTCAAATATTGTTGCTGTAACAGATTTGGTGGGTTTTTTTAATACTTCTGGATAAACCAACATGCTGATCATAGTTAGCTCCTCTTTAGAGAAGCACTGTAAAGGCATGGCAAGGCTGTTACTGATGTACCACTCCTTGTTTCCATGTGTGATAAATACATATAAAAGCCAACACTAGCACTGATGGGAGTGTGCAAACAGGGACTGAGAAGCACAGTGTTTCAACAAATCATTTTGCTCTCCCCTTGTCCTGCAGACCAGCTCATTTTGTGCAAAATATGGAGTGGTACTGGCGTGCCTCATCCCAAAACCTCCTTTGGGTCATACCAGGTGCCTGCGGCGGAGCCTGGTGGGCACAGTGGACCTGTATTGAGGGAAAATGTTGCTTCTCTCTAGATGTCTGCTTTGCCCCTGGTCCAGATGTCTCCTTGCCCGATATAAAGCTCATTACAGTTACAGAGGTGAGTGCATCGTTGTGGGGAACACCACCACTGGCAGTCCTCTGCAGGGACGGTCCACACAGCCAGCCCCAGGGACAGCATGGGGAGGACAGCAGGGACACCCTGTCCTTAGGCACCAGCACTCACTGGGAGCAATGCCGGGAGGGCACAGGAGTGTCTCACACACACACACACACACACACACAAATGCTGTGTCTCCCTGTTGTGCAGCCCTTTTTTCCTGCAGCAGATGCTTCCTGGCGCATTTACATGTGCAAAGTGCTCCTTTTGGCAGCACAGGCGAGATGCACTTCTGCTTCAGAGCTCTGTGTGCCTGCACGCCCGTGCACACTTCTCGGTATTTTTATTCCAAAATAATGAGCCCGAGCTGGCTCGGGAGGGAGGAAGGGAGCAGAGCTCTCTGTGTAGGCTGGGGGGAGTGTGCTTGATCCCATTTTGCTGTCACCTCTGCTTCGCAGGAAGAGACCGTGGGCAGGGCAGTGACTCACATGCTGATGAATAAGTGATTCGAGCACATCTCCAGGAGTGGGACAGATTCATTTTGTCACCCACAGCGTCTGCACTGCCCACTGCCATGGTGCTGAGACACACAGATGCCAGGCTGCCTTTCAACACCTTCTGGGTGAGAAGAGGATGGAAACCGGGGGCAGACCAGAGGCTGCTGCTGGGTCTCAAAGAAATATCTTTCCATTCTGCAAAGACACCCATGGGATGGTGCTTAGGCTATTGCCTTGGGACAGAAGGGAGCTGCAAATGTCTTTATGACACTAAAAGTGATTAAATGAGTCTTTCATGGGGAGTGAATCCAGTCTCTCAGTAGGACATTGAATTTCTTCTCCAAGCTACAGCCACACCAGCATTTCCCCAGACTCTCCCCACTTTGGCTACCAGCAAGGCAGAGCCGTATGTTACTGTGGGGAGGGGGAAACATATGCTCCCTTTCCCTTTGGACCTTTTCCTTGGGGTTGGCCCCAAACCACAGCCACAGGACCTCACTTATGGGTGGGAGGGAGGAAGAGGAGGGACACAATTACTCTTGTCACCCCTGTCCTCAGTGCTTTACTGAGCATCTGGGGAAGGGGAGGGGTTCTAGTAGAAAATGAGCAACAACTGTGATTTTACTAAATATATATTCTGAGCAGGCTGTGGCTCATTCTTACTGCTAGAGCAATAGCGTGTTAAAGACCGCTTGTTTTACAAAGCAGTTTCACAAGTAGCTGAGCTGTTAATGTCAGTGCTACCTGAGCAGATTTAATTGCACTGCTTCTCACTTTCAGCTTAGCATGACATGCTGAGAATGAAAATCACATACCTTTTCGCCAGGAAAAAAAAAAGAATGCCACATTCTGGAGCAGTTTTGAGAGTGTGTGTTTCCCCCAGGGATTCGTTCACATATTGTTCTGCGCTGCTTTTGCTGCCAAGGTTTGCTGTGGCATTTATTGGAAGATGCCTTCAATACCACTCACATTTTATCATCGCCACGGGTTTAATTGAAATGATGTGTCCCTCTTTCCTGCCAATATCATGTTATTGTGGTGTGTAGTGCACAGATGTGCTCTCAGAGGCAAACAGGAAGTTTTGGAATTAAACCCCCACTTTTCAAGTGAGGGCTTGCATAGCCTTAAATCTCATTTTCTCCAAAGGGTGAACACTCTCATCTCACAACCTCTTCTTTGTCAAGGAGGATTAAATAAACCAGCATTTCCCATCTTTTTGTTAGGCCTAATGAATGCCTTCATACTGATAATCTTTCTCCCTCTTGCTCCTGGTGTCCTGGCCTACATGTGCATCTTTTTATTTTAAGGAATAAAAGAAGTGAGCAAAATTGATTGAAGGATGGATCATGGGTGCTGACCTGCAAACCTTACCAGGCTCTCTGAAAATCAAGTTAAGTCCTGACTTTTGGCAGAAATAGAAATTTAGTGGTTTAGGGTTTTTTTCCTGGGTTTTAACAGGAAGGCAAATGCCTGCAGCATCCAGGCATGTGTGGATGGTGCGGGGGAGCGGGGTGTGCCAGGCATCGTTGGAAAGAGACAAGGAGGAGGAAACACATCTGGTTCATATGGAGTTGGGTGCTGGAGTTTTTTTGATATTAGGTGAAGTACTTTTATGACCTGTTTATAGCTCTCTGTATATAGAAATGCACGCAGTTGCCAAGCACAAGGATTGGACTCCCCACCCCTTGTGCAAACAGAGTAATTTCATGACCGACAAACGTGGGTGAGGTGTTCCCTGTTGCTGAGAAGCTCATAGGGGAGGACAGGTTATCTTTGTGCAAGCACATTATATAAATCAGCATCAATTTCCATATAGTATTGAATTAACTCAGAGAGGTTGTTTAAACAGAGATGAGTGAAGTTACATACTTGCTGGAGCCCCTGTAACATCAGAGTCTGTATCACTTCAGCGTGTTCACACTCAGACTTGATTTGCTCGATTCGATACCATTTTGCAGGGGAAAAAAAAAGGCCAGCCAGTGCTACAGCCCTGAGTGCTGAACTGGGGGGGGGGGTTGCTTTAAAGGAGCTTCATAAATCCCAAAAACCAGCATGTTGACAGAAATGCTGACAAATCCATAGCTGCACTGGCATTACCAGCTGCGGCCTCAGTGCTCCGTGTGCCGGGTAACGCCGCCACAACTCCTCTTGCTGCGATCAAAGCACTGGGATTTCAAAGTACAATTCTTTCAGTCAGACCAAGTCGTCTTTGAATACATTAACTTTAAACCTCCCTAAAAATAGTGACAGCTACTGTCTGGCCTGCCCACGTGTAGTTAGAGACATCACAAGCCACTGATTTATAAAAATTGGTCTCTTTACCTCATTACCAGGCTTCCCAGCAAATCTGTGTCATTATTAACTCTTTAAAGACAGGCATATATTTTTTTTTCAGTTTCAACAGACATTTCTGCAGCTGGATGGCTAGGGCAAACTATTCCCATCAAGGGATTTATTTACTAGCCCAAGGTGAGATACTTTAAGAATGGTGTTAGATTTCAAAACACTGTTACAGCAGTTTTGCAGGTTAATATTCATCTAGTATGGTAGAGCTGGTCATCGCAGAGCCAACCCATCACTCCAGTTTGTCCCATTTTGCCCATTGTCCCTTGCATATTGCAGAAAGCGCATGGCACCAGTTGCTGCATCAAACCTGCCATGGTGGGAAGGCACCTGCTGAAGCCTGAGCTGAAATCCAGATTAAGGCCTGTCTCCTTCTGACACTTGTGGTGACTTCTCTCCCATGTCCCATCAACCCAGGGTAAAACAGCCTTGGGGCACTGGGGCCATTTCCTTCTGCAGCCTGGTCCTCAGTGGCATGGGACAGATCATGGTCACCAAGAGTCAGGAGGAAAATCTGAGGGTGATTCAGTAAGGGTTTGGTTGTGGTTTTTTTCAGTCTTCTTACATTTGGGCATCTCTCAGAAAATGAGCTGTGGCTTGCCCTGCAGAGCAAAAGGAGTCCCAGGGCAGCACAGCAGCGAGCTCCATCCACGGGCTGGCCACCGGCTCAGCCCCTCTCCCTGCCACAGCACATCAGCCTCTCCAGCAGCACCTCGGGGGCTGTGTCTGACCCAACGTGAGATGGCCCATGACAGAACCTCCAACACCTTCCCAGGCAACCTGTCTCTGCACCTCTCTGCTCTCACTGTTTGTTACAAAGGTTTTCCTGACGTTAACCTGATCCTTCAGGCTGTAATTTAAGCCCGTTATCTCCCTGCGAACACACAGAACAAACTACTCCCCTCTTCTTTGCAGCAGCCTCTTCTGTATCTAAAAACTGCTTTCTCGCCTTCTTTAGGTTAATGCCAGTGCTTTTGGTGTTTGCCCTGGTCACGTTTCTGACATCCAGGAGCACTGGTGCCCCAGCAGCACCCACAGGCATGGCCGGGAGCCCACCATCGTCTCCAGGCTGTGCAAGGGCTGCTCTTCCTCCTGGGAGTCCAGTTCCCATCAGAGCTCATCTCTGCTGAGCAGCATCCTTCAGACTTTGGTAGTGAACCAGGGGGCAAGGGTAATTGAGAGAGGGGGGCTCTGCCACGCCAACTAGAAAAATTGCTGCAGCACATTTTTCACACGGCAGGTCTGCAGGCCATGTACTGCAAATGAAGTGGGCTTCAGAAAAAACTTCAGATGGTTTCTGAGAGGGCTTTTAAGGAAATGTTTCAGCCTGGGATATTGAACACCTGACATCAGCTCCTACCTGAGCTCCAGGTATGGTTCCAAAACTCCAGCTAGGAGAAATCACCGACCGGTTACTCGCTGTTACTCATCCAGCCTCTCCTGGGTAAAATTGCTGCTGTTAAACATACAAAAGCTGTAAGATTTGTTGGAAAAATTGCAACCCACTTATTCTCTGCATACTTTAAACTGCTGCATTTAACTCCTTACCATGCTAGCTGAGAATTCAACCATAGCAATAAAAGGGCAAAGGGCTCTGCCCTGGACCCGGAGCTGCCTTTTGGCAGGAGGGATGGGGCCAGGGAAGGCAGCTGAGCCCCCGTGCCCTTTCCCTTGGCCTTAATTAACCACACTGATGAAGGTCACAGCTCACACTGAGGCACCTCTCTCTCCCCCCTGCCCTCCTCACTGCTGGCCGAGCACCCCCTCTTGCCCAGGTTGCCTTGAGGAAGGCATCTCCCCTCTCAAAGGACCAGGTTTCGTCCTCAGTTCTAGTCTGCGGGAGGAATTCAGCATTTGGGAAGACGAAGCCTGAATGTGCAAAACTTACCTGTGCTGCCAACACTCTTGCCTCTGTTTGGCTTGATGACAGTGGCCCCAAAAAAAAAAAAAAAAGGTTGTTTTTTTCCTGACTTCCAAATAGCAGTAGGTGCTGAAACAGTAAAAAACGAACCCCCAGCTGCTGCTTCTGTTTCTTGCATGAAAACTGTTGCATACATATTTACTGTGCTGATTAAACAGATCTGCTACTCGGCCGTAAAACAGGGAATTAAAGCACCATGTTTACAATTCTGTTACCAAATTACAGTTCATAAATATTTGAGAAAATAAGGGCATTTAGATATACAGCTAGTGACAGAGCACAGATGCTGCACGGCTGCCTCTTGCTATCAAAAACCGAGAGTACCAGGGTGTAAGTAGTGTTACTTCCCAGCCACATCTGACAATGAGAGCACTCTGAATCCACTGCTTCTGTCAGGATGTATTTTATTAAAGGTCAGTATAAGTTCCAAAAGAAACTTGGAATCATTTTTGTCACTATCTACCCAAAATAGAAACAGTCTCTAAACTGAACGTGGTTGAATTTTTAAATAGACAGATTACAGGCACAATACAAACATCTGCCATTTATAAGGCTATCAGGTAATTTAAATTCATGAAAGTAGCTATAAACACGTATGGAGAGATGTAGCTCTGTATTACAGGGCTAGAGCCCAGAAAATATACACAATATTTTGGCTCACTCTTTCATACCAACAGTTCACTGGAACTGTAGACATATGAAAAACATTTAGCATCTAAAAATCCCCTATATTTAGGCCTCCTGCTAAAAAGTAAACTTTTCAATAGTGTTCATTTCATAATTTTACCCATCAGCATTACCAAGCCTATTCATAACTGCACACTTTATAACATAACAATAAATGAAGTATCCGTGTAGCTATTTGAGAGTAGCTGTATTAGAAAAGTAAAACGCTAAAGAATTTTCTGGACAACAGAGGTAGGAATGAGAGGTTCCAGATTAAGTTTTCCATTCTGCCTCTATCACCATGGATTTGCTTGAACTTCCACCTAACAAATTAGGTCTTCATTTATTTTTTTGCTCCTTAAACTTTGTTGTGATCGAATTACCTACTGTGTTAGTAACAACCTAAATGATGTGTCACAATCCAGCATTTTATCTGTCTTCAGATGTGGTGAAAAGTCTACATGGTTGAGCCAGAAATACCTATTAATGTAAGCATAAGAGTATTGGAGTATGATTTTTCATGCAAAAATAAGAATATGAAGTTCCTATAGAAAATCAACAGGATTCTTTTCCAAGACATTTTTTACTACGAGAAAACACACAATCAGGCCGTTCTTTCATTTTGGAAGGAACAGTCTTCTACAACATGCAAAATGAGACACACACTCTGTTCCAGTCAGTAAGTCTGCTACTCTGAATCCGTTAGCTGTCCCATTCTCCATTACCCTGATCATTGTTCTCCTCTTCTTCGGAATCAGCAGACACTTTTTTAATTCTCTGGATGGCTGCCTTAATGCTTCTCTCTAGCTCATTAGTGGATCCATTACTGACATCCTTCTCTGTCTCTCGATTCACTTTCCTCAGTTTAACTCCTTGCCTTATGGCAGAGAGGATGTTGTCTTTTACAGAGGCGTATGGATCTGGCGGTTCCACTTTGCGAAGATGAACTTCACCGCGTTTTAGCGAAGCCAAAACCTCATCCATGGAACCTGCAACAGACAAGTCTATTGTTACCAGAAGAATGAACAAGATAACCACACTCAGAGGTATAAAACCCTACGTTCAGAGTACTTCCTCTCATCTTTGATGGAGACAGGAAAAAGACTGTTTTGTTCTGGCACAGACTTTCAAGCTTCTGCAACACCAGGCTCTGGAACTGCTTTTTAAAAAAACAGTTAAAGCCTTTATATCTTGAATTGAGAATCCAGTGCCTCTTCAACATTATACGAGGTTGTGCTTTAAGCAAGAAATTACACACAAGGGAAGATGCTTCTTTTTCATTACAACTTTATGGGCTTTCAAAAAAATTTCACTGAACCAAAAAATCTCTTGTATTCTGCATTAGAAACACTCTACTCTTCCTTCTAGCTCGCTCAGATGCCTGCTGAGACTGACAATTGCATTTTTGCTCAGTCAAGAGAAAAAAGAAAGGATTTGAGCAGAAGGGCTTCAAACTGCACCACTGAAGTCAGCGGATGCCAGATCAGGCCCTAAGCAGGCAGCTCCTTTCTGTACAGACTTAAAAAATAATTCCCCTTTTACAGCATGATTTAAATCTCAGGTGTATGCTTCTGAACTTCAGACCATAAAGGACACCATACTGAGAGAGCTTCGGCTAGTTCTCTTGATACGCACCATAATTTGTGTTTCACTCCTGTTGGACTCTGTGCCTGCTGCAGACTGCTGGAGAGGGAGGCAGTCTCCCTGGACAGCAGTTGGCTTCTGCAGCCACAGGTTCACACCATCTGTGCCTCACAGCTAGAAACGTTCTTGCCATGTGCAGTGCAAAAAACGTTATGCGATTAACATCAAACACTCGAAATGTAACCTTCTGCTAAATCCTACGGTACCTTCTGGGTCTGAGATGCTAGAAAAGGATCAAGCAAAGATCCACCCAGTTGTCTTACAAAGCCTTCAAGTAAGCCATAAGTCTATTCATCAAATGGGCCACCTAGTAGAAGACTAGTCAGAATAACAAATGATAAAAGAAGTTCCCCTTGGAAATAAGTTAACACATTGCAGACAGTATTTTCAACACCAAAATACAAACCTCTCCTGGCTTTTCATGTGCAAAGACATGAGTAGCTCAAGTGTAACTGAAAACAACCTGTTTATGAAGCTGTTTCAGTAAGTTCTGGTGGCAGTATTTTATCCATTACTATTACAGCAATTAGCATGCTGGCTTTCTTCATGAAATAGGTGTAAAAAACCCAACCAGATCTCTCCAATAAACAAAACAGGATTTTTCTTAACCAAAACCAATGAAAGGACATCAATGTTAAGCTGTGAATGGTAGTAAATATTAGCGACTAGCATGGCTGTTCCAGCAGCACTCGAATACTCTGGTGTACAACTCCTGCTGCTACTCAAAGCTGCTTCAGAGTATGTGTGGTGGAGTTATCCCACCCGTCACTGATGCACTGGATGTGCAGGAGCTTGGCATCGTAACTCAACTGCCTCAGCCCTTCAGCTCTCGTACTTCCCCACACCTTGGAAGAACTGAAAATGCTGAACTTTCCTCGGGATTTCTGCCTGCCTCTTAACTGAGAGGATACAAAGGCTGTTTAGATGTATTGTAAATAGTCTGAAAAGGAAAAGGAATGTACCACATTTAAAGACAGGCTTCATTCTAGCATAAGCTCCACAGTGAAAAAATGACAATAAAAAAATCGCTGTCTTCCAACTTAGATTAATCTCCCTGTCATAGTAAAAATATCTGCTTGCTTTAGAGATAAAAATAAGCCTGTTAGCAGGATGTAACCAGTGCAGCCTCGGGAGGCTGCCGAGCTCTATTCTCATTCAAACTACTGTTTCAATTGCTGAGTTCAGCCTTCAATTACACCTGCATGATCTTGCTAACAAAGCAGAGGTGTAACTGAACAGGATTTTTGTCCTAGGAATGTTAGTGTGCCAACGCTATCCATCTGCCTTTCAAATCCTGGTTGAATTCTGCATGAATGCTCTGAAGAAACCTTAATTTAGAAACCAAGCAAATTGCAAGCGGACACAGGCTGTGCAGATCTTAGAAATGCAAACTCCAAGCTCTGGAGTATATAAATCATAAAGCATAGTCTTACTACAACCACAAATTTACCCACAGTGGTCTTCTGACTGGACAGGTGATTAATCCTCAGTAAAAACATCACATTTGGTTCAAAAGTTGCAAACTCTCAGCAAGAACAAATCCTGTAATAAAAATTGCTTCTCACCAAACAACATGAATAAATCCCCTCTCCTTGGAATTTCTTCTGACACCTTCCTACCTGTTGCAGCAGCGGGATTTTCAGCATCATGAGAACGGCAGGTCCTGAATTAAGATCTCCACAGAACTAGCAGTGCTGTGATTAAGCATGGTGCCATGGTTTCAGCTGGGACAGAGCTGAATTTCTTACTAGCAGCTGGTATAGTGCTGTTCTGGATGTGGGATGGGAAACAGTGTTGACAGCACACTGGTGGTTTTGGCTGTTGCTCAGCGGTCAAGGCTTTTTCTGCTCCTCACCCCACCCCATCAGTGAGTAGGCTGGGGTTACACAAGGGAGGAGACACAATGGGGACAGCTGACCCCAACTGACCAAAGGCATATCCCATACCACCTGATGTCATGCTCAGTATACAAAGCTGGGGGAAGAAGGAGGAAGGGTTGGAGACATTGGAAGTTACAGCATTTATCTTCCCAAGTAACCATTATGCATGGATGGCTGAGCACCTGCCTGCCCACAGGAAGTGATGAATGAATTCCTGGGTTTGCTTTGCTCGTGTATAGGACTTTTGCTTTACTTGTTAAACTGTCTTTATCTCAAACCATGAGTTTTCTCACATGTACTCTTCTGATTCTCTTCCTCCATCCCACTGGAGGAGGGTGAGCGAGTGGCTGCATGGTGCTTGGTTGCCAGCTGGGGTAACACATGGTGTAAACCTCTAAGGCTGTACTTAATAAATGTAGGATTCTAGCAGACTCAAGTTCAAATGTCCTAAAAGATTGATCTGTCCAATTTGAGAGCACTACCCCAAAAACGCTGAGTCACACACTCACAAGTGCATCAAACAGAATACACAAATCACTATTACTCATTTAACATCCTGAGTTATGGTCAGTGTTATCACTTGTGGTTTCTTAGACTAAGCTTACCAAGAGCTTCATTCTCTTGAGTAAGACTGTGTGCGATTCCTGTCCATAACCACAGAGAGGGAGAGAACAGAGAAATAAAGGAAACGAAGAAAAAAACAACAGTCAATTTGAGCCTTCTTACCTAAGTAATTATTTATAGATCTCCTGGATGAGTCATCCTGGCTGTGCAGTGCAGGGCTCTCTGTGGGGCCATTGGAGCAAAGGGAAAGTGGCTTATCCTTTGCTGCTGATGGTGTCTTTAACTGGAGAGGTAAGGGAGGAGGTGGGGGGGGAGGAGGCAGAGGAGGGGGTGGTGGTGGTGAGGATGGAGAGACCATCAGTCCTGGAGGTGGTGGGGAGGAGGATGGAGAGACCACCAGTCCTAGAGGTGGTGAGGAGGAGGATGGAGAGACCATCAGTTCTGGAGGTGGTGGGGACGATGGAGAGACCATCAATCCCTTGCTGTACTTTTGTTGCTCTGTGTCACCATCATTAACAAATGTCTGGACAGGGATATCTGCTGGGGTATTCTGATGTGAAGCTTTTGATTCTTTGGCTTCTACTAGGAGTATGCTCTTTGGCTGCTCTGGAGCTGCTCTTGCTCTTGACGAAGGTGGACGGGACAGTACTGCAACCTGCTGAGTGATGTTTCGTGGCAACTTGGGACTGAGAGGCTGGGAACGAGATGTTTTTAAAACAACATGACCTGGACACTTCTGAAAAACAAATCATAAGGCAGGAGGTCACATCTCCATTGGACTATCTAAAACATCAACCCCAAAGAAACAAAAAACGCCACAGAGTACAGACCTCTCCCACTCACCCACTCAAGCAGAAAATTCAACCCTAAACAGACTCAAATGACTATCAAGGTATTTCTTTCAAAGCCATTTCCTCACTTTTATTCTTTGCAACAGGTTCTGCACCTGGAAACTATATCCTTAGTGGATTTAATCCTTTTGAGTCATTACACACAATCCTCTTTTTAGGCTATCCAGATGATGGTCTCTGATTTGGACCATGCTCACATGTGAGCTATGGCTATTTTCTGATGCTGTATTTTGACACCATTTCAGACTACTGTAGTTCACAGTACTTGCCTCCCTGAATGTTTTCAGCCTCTCCAGTGTTTTCTGACGTTCCTGGCTTATCCAAGCTTTTTTCTTTTTTTCCTCCTCTTTTTGCTTGTCTCTCTTCTGCATTAGAATACAAGTGAGGATTAGTGTGTAAAAACAAGCAGCTGCCAGATTCTCCAAGGCTGCTACTTGGTACTCACAATCTGTATACTGTGATGCTGCAGGAAGCGTTTTTTGCTCTCTTCTGCCTGCTGCAGTCTCTGCCGATGGCTTGCTTCACACTGATCCTGGTAGAATAGCAAAATTCATGCGACCCTTGGTTAGTTCACATTTACTGTGCACCATCTGTGCCATCAGAAGCCACTAAATAGCAACCAAGGCCAAGTGCTTGGCTGTGCCAAGAAGGATGGCTAAGCTCAACCAGTGGCAGATGTGAGACCCTAAAGGTGAAGCCTGTGGGACTCCTTCACGGCTAAAGCCAATGGGATCTTTTGTTCTCCTAATTGGTGTATAATAACCTTATTACGGTTATTCATGCTGCAGGGGAAATAGACCCAGATCTGAACTGATCCCTCTGTATTACATTTAGGTTTCTAAAAAAATGAGAAGAAGGAAAAAAAGCAAAAAAAAAAAAAGCAGAAGCAAGCTGTGAAGAAATTTCATCCAGGTACCAGCTGGAGGGAAGGGGTGCAAAGCCATGAGGAAGGCAAGAGGGAGGCTAGCAGGGCATTACAAAAATATAAGGCCACTTTCCCCCTGCCCCTCATTTACCATAGCTTGCAATTACAAAAGCTGGGGAAGCAAAGGCACGGGAAGCATGAGTGCCTAACAGGGGTACCTTCTGTTAGGAACTGCCACAGAGAAGCTGCAGGGTTCAGTATTTTCTCCGGGAGTCGCTATGTGTCACTGTGCGGCGGGGGATTATCCACACGGCTGGGTAAGCATTTGCAAATCATCTGGCATTTGGCATTAGTGTTACACAACCAACAGACAGCAATTAAGTGAATGAAAACAGAAGCAAAGAAAGCATCTGCCTAAGAAGCAGTTGCAAGCAAGAGACAATGATGGCCCACAAAACATTTCCAATGTCATTCCCATTTTGTCCAGGCTAGCGAGGGGTAAAAGGCCAGATAGACTTGAGCTTAATCTCTGGTGTCTGCCCCAGCAGGACTGTGCAGGTGTAAGGCAAGCTCAGTTCACTGGGAAGGCTCACGAGAGTCAACTGTCATCTCACTTGTCTTCCTAGTGCTCTGCTCTGAATGGGAAGCAAAGGAAAAAACTGCCCTTTGCACAGAACTGAGAGGCTGGAGAGAGAACTGCAGCAGTTTAATTTCCCCTCCCTCCCATTCAAGGGTAAAGTTAAGTATCACTGTGTGGGTTGCTCTGTCACTGCAGCTTCCCTCATTGTAGGCCAGGTTTCCTCCTTTACTGCAGCTGCTTTGTAAAACTCTGCCAGGGGAAAGCCCTAGCTGATCACAGCGGGGCTCTGGTAAGGTTTGGCTGATAGGTGAACACCTCCTGGGTCATCCATGTAAGTTTGTGCTCTCTTAATAAACCCAAGAGGCACTTGCACCACACAGTGGAGTGTAAAGCTTAAAATCACATTGTCCCTCTTTCTGCGTGGTGGTCTCAGCACTGAGTCTGCTATCATCTTGCATGCTCCACCCAACGCTTCCCTAGTTCTTTCTTGTCCGTCCCTCATGAGTCAAGATATCAGCTAAAGAAAATGCACATCTCCAGGACTGCATTTACTTTTTTGTTCCTGAGGTAGGCTCTCCTCGCACAGACAGTCCCACGCTTTGTCTCCAACTGCTTAGTCTTCTGCCTCAGCATCGTCATTTCTGACGAGTTAGCGTAATGTTGTCCCATTGTCTGTTCAATGACCTTGAGCTCCTCAGGATTTTCACATGTATCATAGTAAACAACTTCATCCTGTTTCTCTAAAAAGGCATTTGGCATTTTTTTAAAAAACCAAAAATTGCCAGTTATTTAAACATTCAAAGAACTAATGACATTTTAAAAGCCACTGAAGGCAGTGAGTGAGTTAGTAGAAAGTATAATGCTCCAGAATTGAGCTTGATCCTTCAAAGTCTTACACAAACATATGACGTTACTCACAGGGGCGCTTTGCAGGATCAAATTTATGCAGTTAGCATTTGTTGTTGTTTAGCTTCCTCTTTCAAGTGTTTCTCTGTGCTTTAACTACTACCTTCACCGACTGGAGTTTTCCTGGAAAACTGAAGACTGTTCCAAACAATACTGGATGACTTATTTTACTATTTACCAGGTTTTAATTATGCAACAACCAGGAACAATGTTTACTTCAGAGTGTACAGAGTTATAGAGAATTCATAAGCACAAATGAGCATAAAAAGACTAGTGCCTAATTTGGTCATAAATATATTACGAAGACACATTGGGATATAGCAGTACTGAAGTACCATCTAACTATAATAACCTCTTTTTGTCATTACAGGATGTTGCAATTTCTATATGTTAAAATACAACAGCTTTGTGATGAATTTCAGGGCCCATTTCAGCAGGTCATGATATCCACAGTCTCTACACAGAGATCCTGTAACTAGGACAGTTAAATATTTTCAATAGAAGTTATTCCATATGCTAAACCAGTGCATGCACATATCACAGCTGCTGTCAAGATGAGCTACTAGTGTTGTTTTTTTTTAAAAACTTGTATTATCAAATTAATGTCTAGTTAGTCAGAAGACAAAACAGCAGATTGTACCACAGCATCGCTGTTTTCCAACAATGCTTTCTGCTATCAAGACCTGAGCAGTAACAATATTCCTTTATTATTTTTTGTTAAGTGAAAACAGAGTAGGCTGTATCACTCCTGTGTTTTGGATACATGTTTAATATTTGTTTATTCTTACCTTTAATATGCCTCCTTAAAGTGTCCAACTGTGCAATAAGCAGCATCTCTTCATGTTTCAATACTTCAAGCTGTACGTTATATAATTCCAGCTGGGTTTCATAATAGTATATTTCCAGCTCCTCCACTACAGTTAGGTTCTCTTCTTGTTCACTGAGGTTCTCCATCTGTATACCCCCAAATAGAAAATAAAACACATTAATAACAAAATATCCACACACAAAACATGCATGGATGCACAAATACCTGTACAGAGCCTGGCCCAACTGGCAGCTGCTTAGGTGCTTCAGTGGCATGGAAAGCACAGAACTTTAGAAATGGCTTGGAGCAGAAACTGAGAGGAGCAGAAAGCCTTATTAACATGAAATGCAATTTTACCTTAGGTCTACCAGGAAAGACTTCCACTATAATCTGCACAAACAATATGCTCCTGAAAACAATTATATATGGTGCAGCACACTGCTCTCGGAAAACAAATGCTAGGTACTCATAGCAGCAGTTTGATAGCATCAAATCAAGATCTAAAGATTAAAATTAAATAAGTATCTTCATTTTCCAGTGTCCTCTGAAAATAATATCTGTCTTTATCTCCCTAAAACTAACAATTTTAAAGATTAATATCACAAATGCTAACACAATGCTTTAACTATAAAACCATGCATCTTAACCTTTGCTAAGTGTCCTCATATGTGCAGAAGAAATTTTAAAAAACTGGAGACGTGCATTTTTCTACAACTTAAACCCATGTTGAAAACCTAAGCTGTTTCATAGACAAAGATTTTGACAGTTTACTCTCATGACCACTTTGATAGGTTTTGATCAGCCCTTACAAAATCAGTGACACAAAAGGAAGCTTTTGAAGGTCTTACGTTTTTCTGAATGCCAGCTCTCTTCTGCTTCAGGCACAACTCTCTTGCCCGCAGATGCTGAAGGGTTTCTTTAGCTAACATACATTTCAAGTTTTCTAGTCGTGGCAAAGCTGATGCCCAGGTGGTTTTACCAAATCTTTCCTGATCTTGTTCCATCTGTTTGTGCATTGCTGCAGATTAGAACATTGAAATAAGAGAGGAGCAATGCTGAGTACAGATAGCCCTTTTGTGTTTCTACTATAGCTGCAGTACTAAAAAATTTGATGCTACTAAACAATTACTGAAGCTTCTTTACAAATTAGAAAACTAAAAGGTTGAATTTATGATTTTTACAAGTAAGTAAAACACTTCATTGTACCATGGAAACATGCCTTAACAGTTACACAGTGATATACTCAGAAAATATGCTGAAATTCTTGAGGCTCGCATACTAAATGTTAAAAGTGTGCATGGTTTTTGTTCAGAGGTTTGCAGCCATAACTCTCAGGCCTTGATAATGTTTGTGTGCAAGTCAAATGGAAATTGTAAACCAAATTGGTTAAAAGTGAATAAAATGCTTCTTAAGCTGGACACTCATCCTAACCTCAGGGTCCGCAGAGAGAGATCAGCAAAAGTGATAAAAAGAGCTCTCAATCCCCCATGTCAAGTATTTAAACAACCTTTTGTGTAAATCATTCTGATTACCTGCCAGAGCCTTTGCAGTTTCCTTGAAGTAGTTCACAGTGATATCCTGAATGGAGCCAACAGCACTCTCAGCACGCTTAGTCCATTCTTCAGCATCTTTCTGCAGAGCTGCTACTCTTTTAGGCCCCAAATTATCATACTGCAAAGATTTCTGCAGGGAGACAAAACACTCAGTTGCCAAATGGTTATGGCAGTGGTGCAGCCCATATTGTGCTACACTCGGAGACATTTCAAGCAAGGCAGAGCACAGTAGCAAACATGACCTTCCCCTCACCTTACACAAAGCAAATCACTATTCTGTATGTGTATTGCCTTGTTCTTCATTCTCTGGGCTAACTCAGGGCCTTTGCTCCCCAGTTATGACTTCACGCTCAACTTTGGATTAATTTACTTCTTAAGATATTTTTAAACTATCATCTTAAACATCATGTCCAACACAAGTGTTTTTAGTTGTTACTAAAAGTAACTCAAAACCACTCTTCTACGTGCAATGTTCTCTTCTATTTTTCCCCACGTGTTGACAGCACATTGCACTCTCAGGTTCTCTGGGTTGGCAGTTCTTTCACACAGGAACAGCAATATAGAAAAGAAATGTAAGAGAGTATTTTCAAGTCCGCAAAGTGTACATGGGTACAAGACTAGTATTCAAATATTTTTTAAAATAATTAGATAACAAGTGAGCCTAAATATCCCTTAGAGATTGTTTTATACAGAAATAATCTTTCTGTTTCATCCATTCCAATTTTCACTTAAATTTTCAGTACAGCATACAGGATATTTTATCTCCACAGATTTAGACTTTTGGTATCCAAGAACCTTAGTCTAAACTTAAAACTGTTCTGCTCTTTTCGAGAACAGCTCACATCAATTTTCACAGATTATTTAAGGAAAAATCAAAATAGTGGATGGCAGTCTTCTCCAGGGGCATCACAGCTTTCAATATGTGCTTCTAGTTTAAAATGCACATAGAATTAAATGAACAGTGCTAACGAACATGTTTTAATCTGTACTTCCAGCAGGTTGCAGCAGCAACAGGAAATTGCTTTATGTGGTAAGGTGTCCTCTGCCTTCTGTTCTACCACAGCTGAGCTAACCTGGCCAATCAGCATTGCTGAGGGATGGCATTCTCAAAGTCACAAACTACCCCTCTGAAGGTGGCACAATGAATGCTACTTGGATCTCTGTAAAGTCAACCTACCAGAGACTAAACCCCAGAGAAGTGGAGCTTGGTAATGTTTTTCTTTTAATTCCTCGAAGCAGAGGGAGGTGGGACACTGCTGGGAAGACAGCTGCAGTGTTATTCAAGCCAAT